>JASGAU010357271.1:0-57453 GCA_030220045.1 Australoheros facetus
CAAGAGTAAAAGATAAATAGCATGTCCGATAAGATCGAGGTTATTGTGTTCAGGTCTGAGCTGGAGCTCTGCTGAAGCTCAGAATTGCAGAGGATCAGTGAGGAGAGCACCTTTCCCTGATCATCTGACGGCAGACGGCTCCTCCCCGCACCCTCCTGTCTGCTACGCAAAGCAGTGGCTCCGGGAACAACTCTGCCCGCGTTTCCATACACGGGTTCGTCTACGTGAGCAGGAGACGGAGTCGAGTTCTCCACTTTGAATAAACAAGGACTGCGTTCCTCCACTGGTGTCTGCTTTCAAATGAATCAGTGATGAGAGTGGCCGAGAGGAGAGACGGACGCTTTTCTCCTGTGTGGACCTGCCGAGCGCAAAAGTGCGCTCCGTGGTTCGGCATCATCTTCATCCTCCGCTCCTGAGATCAACCCAAATCCAAAGACGCGCGCCGAGATCCACACGAGCCCCCCGTGCGAGGTAACCGGATTTTCTCTCAAGATTTCCCCTCACTTTGAGACACACTGCTTCTGAGCGACACAGCAGCTCACACACACGCTTTCACGCAACACTTGAATCTACCAGCTTCTGACAAAAGGATTTTTTTTTTTATTCTTTTGAATTCACGGGTGATTAATTTCTCAGTTGTCAATCTAGAAGAAATCCAGTTATCGCCTTGCAGCAAGCTGATTCTCTGACATTTTGAAATATGATTAGTCACTCACATGAAATAGGCGCCTCGTCATTTCCCTGCGGTTCACATTTAAATTCTTTTTAATAGAGTATTGATCAAACTAATTAAAACGCTACATCCAATAAATTCACTTTGGCTCGCTAGACCACCGTCTTTTATAAATCCTTTGGGCTGTGACATTTAAAATAAGCTCCCCAGTAACACTTTTACCACATTAAAAGTTTGGAGTTAAATTCATGAAGTTTTTTTTTTTTTTTTAAGAGATTAAAATGCAAATTAAAACAGACGTTTGCAGAACTTTTTTTCCTCTGCTCCAGCCTGGTGGGTGTAAACCGAAAGCTCTTATATTCAATTTTAAAGAGTCACAGTGTAAACTCAATCAGACAAGAGCAGCTAATGATAATTACTCCTCTCCTGTTCTTCCTGAAATGTAGCCTTGATGTGGCATTGTTTTCTTCCTCAGCATCATTTTATCTCCTGTATCTGCTATCAGACCTAAGCAAGTGAAATTCCAGCAGCCACGGGATGCCAATTGCCATAGGCTGTGCAATTCACCTTTGATTATGAGCATGTGGGTGTTGGCTTATGTGAGCTGGTGCTACTAGCAGCAGGATTTCTTCAAGGCATAAACCGTTGTTTGAGTGGAATAAGTTCTCTGATGAAATTCAAATGAAACAATATTTTTTTTTCTCCGGCTGAAACCCTGTCCTATCTCCTTTGCTTCAAGTGGGCATTAATTGCTCTGTATTTTAAATAGGTTCAATCTTTAGGCTACATAACCATGCTCCTGAAAGTAATGTGGTGGTGTTAATGCTCTGACAATTACTTTTTGGGTGTAGACTGCTTATTATATTGAGATATGATGTACTGAATTTAGGCTTTTTGTTCTTTTTTATTTGTACTGGAAACATTTTAACAAATCCCTTTTTAAAATTTATTTTAAATACATAAAATCAATGATCTAAAGTATTTTCACAAAACATATTCTTAAATTCATAAGCCTTTTCATTAAAGGGTGACTGAAAATTGGAATCAAAGGGCAAAAGGTCAACATGAAAAACGGCTCACCCTAATTATTTTCATACTCGACTAATCATCATGCATGCAGTGACTGTGTATATGTTTCTAAGCCAGACCAGATATTTTCTTTGCTTCATCTTGTGCTTGAACCAAATGTGGACAGTCTATGAGATCATCCTGACAAGTGTTTGGTAAAGTCTGGTGGTAAAAAACAGTAGTGTGATAGGGAGGTGCTATGATTTCTAAATCAGCAGAGAAAACTAAAGGTATCTCTGTGTAGGAGTGGACGAGCACGCGCGCAGGGTCGGTTGCTTTTACGCCACAGTATGAGAGTTTCACGGGAAAGCGTAGAAAAAGAAGGAGGAGGTGGGAAAGAAACAGTTTCAATTGCCTGTTATTGCATTTTTGTTGTTTGTTTGTTTGTTTGTTTGATGGAGTTTATCCAGTTGGCTCCACTTGAGCAAAGGAGTGGAGAGGGGGAAGTGNGTGGGGTGGGGTGGAGAACAATAAAACAAAAGTGAATTTTCTCCTCCTCAAGTTTTCCTAATCAAGAGCAATAGAAAATAACACAAGAATAGAGTTAATATTTGATGAGGTTATGTTTGCCGAATTAAAGGATGAAAATTATTAGCTGAGGCATATGAGACATTTGTTCAAAATGCAAATGGATGCCAGACTTTGTCTTTTTTTTTTTTTTTGTGGTTGTGGGGGTTGCTAGATTTTCACTCAGGACATAAGAAAAAGCTGTCATGAAACACATTTTTTTCCCTCTTTTAAATAGGCACAACTCAGCCTCAAGGCCTTGAATTCTGCATCAAAGTCAAACATAAATGAAACCATAGAACTATATATCCATGTTTATTTAAATTTGTGGACATACGTGATTTAACATTGAACCTGTGATAAAAAGAGGACATCCTTGTTTTATGTACATTTCTTTTACAGTGTGGTAGCACCCTACATATTTAAGGCACTGAATTATTTTCATTGGTGCTAGGTCTATGCTGGCAAGCACTAATGTACTTTATATCATCACTGTAGCCTAATTCCAGTGATCAGACTGTCCACCCCAGTTACATGAAATGTAATAGAATAACATGGCAAGTTATTCTGCATGTTATCATTACACTTTTTTTGTCCATTTCTTTTTGCACCACTTCATGACATCCTAACCTTGACAGTGAACCAAAGTCAGCGTAATTTAATGATATCAAATGGCATGTAAAAAAGCCTAAAATGCCTCTATGTCAGAAATATGCCTGAATTGGCGTGCTAATTATACTGCAGTGGCCGTTAGGGGAGAGTTGTGAAACTGTAACAGCAATATTATTTAGCCAAAATACGAACTGTCTATCCTTTTAACTTCAGATTGGCAGTGCGCTTCCTTGAGTACCCAGCAGTGCACCCGTTCAGTGTGAAGCAGATCTCATGTGTAGTTGTCGAGACAGGCAAAGAACAGATACAGACTGGCATAGATGTCTCTGTATCCACCATGAGAGGTGATAGCCTATCACATTGCATGGGCAGGTAACCAGATTATAGCTATTGTTGGCCGTTGCTTTGTAGCACCTGATTTGAACGCTCTCAGCACTACTGAATAAATTTACATATTAGCTACTACCTGTGATTACAGGCTGAGTTAGGAGGTTGCGGAACTCCCCACTGCAGATTTATGACAGGTGCTAACTAGCCTCCTTAGCACAATGTGAGAAAAACATCACAGTGTTAAGGAGCTGCTAGAAACTCAATGTGTTAACATAAAATGAATGAAAGGAATTTTCTAGAGAGAATTACTGCTATTTTTAGCAACCTGAGCTAGTGATAGCAAGCTAGCCATTGAGGCTTGATGGTTTCCATTGAAATATACACTCCTCAGCACAATGAATCTTCTAAAGTTCATGTTGTGAAAGGAGTAAAAAACAATCTTGTATCTATGTAGAGCACCTAAGAGTTAATAAGGCTATCTCCTATCAGTCATGGCTCTCAATCATCAATTAGCCTGCCTCCCACCTACCCAGGGTCTGAAGAGCTCTGTCTGCAATTAAGCCAAAAAAGTTGGTTTATTTTGAAAAAAATACAACATAAGATAAATTAATTAAACTGAAGTATCACTTTGCTTTTAATAAATATTAAAATCTGTTTGGCTTGCTGAAATGAGGCAATGTGAAGGAGTGGCTTGCTCTTGTTACCATAGTGAAAGAAATGGCTTAGTAGTGGCAAGATTTACAAGGCCCAGGCATCATTATTTCCCGTGCACCCAGTTAAATAGAAGTTGTCAGCTGTCATGTGCGTTGTGATTGACTTTGATCCCAGCTAATGATCACCGTGCTCATCTCAGAGCCGTAGGACGTTGCTCGTCACGCTCTCAGCCTGATATGTGTATGATTTCAAAACTGAGCTGCTTGACCTAGTGGATTCTCAGTTCTGCTGGCTTCTTGATTTTGGATATTTATGCTGCTGTGATTAGGTCACCCAAGTACAATCACTCATCGAGCATTGTGATGGTAATGTCATACAGAGGCTGATTTATGTCTGTAGAGTTGGCTGGATCCCCTGTCTGGCTCCCCTGTGGACTGATTACTGATCAGACTAGCATTTCATATCAGCCTTGTGGGGGGAAATTAGAGGATTAGCAACAACTTCATGCTTATTCCCTACATATCTTCCAGGCTTCCAAATCCTGTGGAAGCCATTGTTATTTTAAGGAGCTTGGCAATTGAGCATAGAAGCAAGCTCTAATTCTCCCAAGTCTTTGGAGATGCTGAGCTGCAGAAAGCTAACATTTTGGAGCTACTTCCCCTGCTATTCATGTTCTTTCATGATGTGAAAATGAGTAACTGAGAGAGGGCCGTGAAGCTGGCTGCCAGGACCTCTTCACTCCAATCCTTGGTTCATACATAATAGATAAGTCACTGTAACTTACAGTACAGGGCCATAACTAGGCTAATGCTTAGATTTGCATATTTGTGCCGAATTCCATAATTCATAAGTGTGCAGCAGGCTGCGAACCTTGGTTCACATGATGAACACCATATATCAATCTACCATAGCCACCATGTGTACCAACAACATTAAAAGAGAGCACAGAAGCTGTCTTTTCCAGGCATATGGGAGCTTTGTCTTCATCATCAAAAGGTTCAGAGTCTGAACTCTGTCTTTGGGGAAGCCTTATTAAAGGCATGCAGATGTGAGAATCAGACAACAGGCTTTTTCCCGCTTAATTTACTGCAATTCTGAAATAATAGGACAGGGTGAGAGTGGATGAAAGAAGAGACAGCACAGGGCAGTGACACCTTGTAGTGAACAGATTTCATGAGCCACTTTTTCATCAAGAGGTTCAAGAAAGCCCGACGTCACCATCATTGGCAAGTGTTATGAAGCAGATTTATCATTCCTCTTGATGATGGGTTAAGTTATTTATTCATTACATTTGTTCTCTGTTTCACACACATATCCCCCATATATATATACATATGCTCACTATCTTCTATATCTTGTCATATTTGTCAGATTAATGCTGCTTTGGAGAGAGCACAACCCTGCATGTAGACCGAGATTTGCTTTGATTCAGATGCCTTTGCCATATGTATCAATTTATTTTGTGTGGATGTGTGGATGTGTGGGTGTGTGCAGCTGTGAATGTGTAGTGGTATGAGATTTTCTGTTTGTGAAATGGTTTCACCGTGTGTCTGGGGACCTGAGTACAGATTATTTAACATTTTAATGAAGCGATTCCTCTGCACCATAGCATTTTGCCATTAATTTAGAGATTTTAAGGTAATCTAGGGAGCTAAAGAAGGACTTTATGCAAAGCCGGGCTTATGGTTTACATTTCAAAGAGGTCTGCTCAACTGTTAGCTGTTTGTCAGTTTGAAGTCATCATTGCTTCTGAGGTAGGTGAAGTCATTTTCTGCATTTGTCCACTTTTCCGCTTCTTTTTCCCATCGCTGGTGGTAATTTTAAAGGAACAGATGAATACTCATGAGAACAAAATGTCAAGTATTGGTCGGTCCTACTGACTTGCGCTCTTGCCACCACCAGAAGCAACACTTGACATTTGTTCCAAAGATGAAGATCTGGGTTAGTCTAAATATGAAATTTGATCTTTAGAGACACTGATTTAGGTTTGTTGGGGGAAGGTCAAACACCTAACAAAGGCAGCTCAGAGGATGTTTTCAAAGTTAAGGAGAGAGGAGATGAAAATAATGACATACTGCTAAGTATTTAACAAAGACTTTCACATGCATGGATATGGGCTTGGTGCAGAGTAGTCCCACAGAAAGCTATCTGACCAGTATTAATAATGTCTCTCTTGTGCTTACTGACGAAGAGTTTAGCAGCAATCTCTCGAGGCAGTGTGGGGAGCTGTCCGTGGTGCTAAATGAGACTGTTCCTCTTGTGTTCTGGAGAAAGCCCAGATGAGTACCTCTCTCTTTTCCACATCCAGAGGGAATACTGCTCATCTCAAACTTGAAATTGAACCTTGAAAGATTCTGTTTCTCTTTTTTTTGGCTTAAAGGCAGAGTGGTGACACAAAGCATAGTTACTGAACTATATGTGCCTGAATCTAAAAATATTCCAAATTATGACAGAACTCAAAAGCAAGGATTCAGTGCTTGTACATTTAGAAACAATTATTTAATGTGATGGGTAGTCTCAATTCTTGTTGGACACATTAATACTGTTACTTCCTATTACAAAGAGGACATTGAAATGCATGATTCAGCAGACATGCACAGCTGCACAGAGGGTGAAACACAGTACAGTGTAATACAACTTACATTTGCACTTGTATTGAAAGCCTGTTTTCTAATTTTCAACATCATTTATATGTGAGGCTTTGGAGTACCTTTTTAGCCAAACAAATATTGCTTCCACATCTGGTTCTTTTCTCTGTCCTTTATTGGATGGCTAATTGAATATAATGGAGCTGGGGACTGTGAACCTTCCAAAACAAGCAACTTGCAGTATATTGTGCAACACAAAAATGAAGGGCTAATATTAAAAAGTATGTCAATGGAAAAATAATCACTTTTTTTTTTTTAATTGATTATTTTACAGACCAAAAGGTGACCGGTTCTTTTTATTTTCCTAGCCTAGAAAATTCAATATTTTGTTTCATTGTCAACATTTGTGCTGGTCATTTTTTTTTCTCTTTTTTGTTTAATTAACAATTAACAGATTATAAGTACTTATCAATAATTAATTAATACTAATCAATTGAACTGCGCTGACTAACAAATACTTATAAATAATCAATACATAAATACATTGACTATTCAAAAGTGATTGTTATAGCAGCACATTTACTCTACTACAGTGCAACTTACTCATTGATAACTAACTCCAGTTTTATAAGACAACACAGTTAATACAACACGCTATACATTAACTGACAAAAATACAAACAAAAAAAAAAGCCTCAAAAGGCCAGAGGGAAATATAATAGTAAATAAATTTGGAGATTTGTAGTTATTTACACCTTAGTAAATACTTTACTTTTAAGTAGTAACATTAAGGTTTAGATTTATGTGTCTCTTCATCATAATATTTAAAAAAATATGACTTTTGTATATTATTTATGGTACTATACTTTGCTGATAGGCGCTGATAACTGAGGACAATGGCACAAAAATACTGGTGTTGATTTGAAGCGGGTGGATTTTCAGAGAAACGCACCAGCCTCTTCAGTGTTGGTTCTGTGGCACACAGTTTGTGGCTATGGTGAGACTAAGGATATCACCAGGGCTGATACTTATGATACCATTTGAAATCAAAAAAGTGAAACGGTACTCGTTTTTGTTTTTTTTTGTACCATAGGCAGCATATGTACATAGGCTTCTTCCAGAACTGACGGGGGAAGCATACCACTGCAATCTTCTTGCTGAAAAAGAAGATGAAGGATGTATGCAAGCAGAGGAAAAACTACACATAGAAAATGGCAACTATTGTAGCTGTTGCGATAGCTCCGCCCTGATTCATTGATAAGAAAGTGAGTAAGAGTCGGTATGGAAGTGCTTTGCATTGTTATTCTGAAATAAACATTACCATTTTATTTGAGACAGCTGTCATTGCTGTTGGGAAACCAACTATGTTCCATAGGCTGAAATGTTTGTAATGGCTAACATTGTGTAGCTGTTTAAGCTGATGTAATGTAACTAATTTTATACCCCAAGGTAATGGTTGTCGGCAACTCAGCAACCATCCTAACAATTCAGTCAAAACATAATGTTAATATTTTAAATAAACAGTCTGCAGCCACCATGCCAGCAATTTAAAAAGACTTTAATAAAGGAGATTCTTTTTAAGTATCTTAACTAAACTATTGACTAAAATTTTATTAATTATAAACTTACCATTTATTAGTGACGGTTTTTACAGAGCATTACCCTAAAGGTTCCTGCCTAATCAAAACTGTAAAATAGAGGGAGTATAAACTGCCTTAACAATGAGTCAGTACTAATTCACTGTAACTCAGCTAAAATAAAGCACATCAATGCACAACATCTATTTTTATTATTGTGGCATTGCTGTGCAGCCTCATTATTGACTGTGCCATACAACCTTAAAAAACTGGCAACTGGTTGCATTTTAAATAAACATGTGACCTGGTTTCGCTACAGGAAACTCCAGGGTGGAGAGGGTTAAGTGTCCATAACAATACAGATAATACAGGACCATTGAACAGGATTACATTACAGCGTAAGGAAGTCTTTGTCTTTTTGGTTAGTCACTGTAGAGGCTGGAAGAATCTCATGGTTTTCTAGAAGCAAAAATTCAGTTAGAAACCTGTATTGTTCCATTATTGATTGCTGTGTATGTTTTGGCGGGCTCTGCGTTAGTTTCTGAACCCTAAGATCATCTCTCAGCCCTTTTCTGTGACACCACCACTGCCACATATCAGTTTCCACAGAGACTAGTAAATGTGCCATATCATTATCTGGGGATATAACGATGTACAGTAATCAATATGGATAATTCTAATTTCACTCAGATATTGAAGAGATTCAGATGAGCTTCTTCTTAATTTCTCTATATTCTTTTTCAGATTTTCCATTTCATTTCACAACACATATGTATACTCCTTCTAATCTTGTAATTATAGCATTTGCTTCAGTCCCACAAATCTACAGTATGTGTGTAACAGATGTTCATTATGTTTTGATTGTTTGATCAGTCAGCGATAACTTAGGGCATAAGAGGATGATGATGATTATTTTTTTATTTGCTTTTAGTTTTTGTCATCTAGGCAAGCAAGCCAAAATATTACATAAAAATGGGATTAAAAATAATTACAGGCAGCCTGAAATGCTTGAAGAAGCTTTATTTGTCTTTTTGTTACCAGTGTGTTTGTGTGAAGAGGATGATATGCAATGCATGTCATCAAAATTGTATATTTTAATCAATATTCATGCATCACTATAAATTAGCTCACTGAAAAGGCTTCACTTTAGTGTCAGGTAAATATTTAATGGCATGTATGCTAAACATATATTCATTTTGTATGCATATTCCATTACTGGAAATAGTTTGGCTCCTGGCATTTTGCTACACAGTCACTCATTTTTTTTTTTCTTAGTAGCTGCCAAACAGATTTGTCCAAATTTGTGGAGCGTTTATCATACAGTGCACATGCAGGGTATTTTTATTTATTTTTATTTCATAACAGATCTTTTCTCTGGTTTAAAGAGTAAGTGTGCGATTAAAAAAAACAAAAAACTTGTGCCATTTTAACAGGATTTAACTCGAGGCTATCTCAGCTCGATAAAAACTGGACAGAGTTTGGCTCTCACCTTGAGAATGACTTTTCATCACATAGCTTCCTCTTTACATCATATCCCTTTCAGTTAACTGCAATAGAGTCCAGAGTTGTGGAGTACTACAAGGATTAGCTCGTGCATTTGATGTCAGCATTCAAGGTTTCAAAGAATGTGCCAATTTTCATTCAACATTTGTCAGAGTACAGAGATGGTGGATTCAGTAATTATCCGAGATGAGACTCAATGTGAGCCTTAATTCTTTTAGATCAGCTTTGAGGGACATTTGAAAATGTAACATTAAATTAATTAGCAACTATTTCAAAACTTGAACAAGTGATTTTCAAGCAAAATTGACGGAAGTTACTGGTATCCATCTTTTGAGACTTGAGTAATCTCTATAATTTATTTATATATATTTTTTTAAATGATCAAGCCAGTTTTCAGTTGTTGACATGTTATTGAATCAACAGCTCAGAGGTAGTCTGGGGGACACCCAGGGTTCATGACTCATAACTAATGGGCCCACAAAATGATTGAGTCCTAAAATTCTAATTACGGACAATTTTTAAGCTGATATAATGCAAAAACAAACAAACAAAAAAAAACTGTAAGGTCTATCTATCTATCTATCTATCTATCTATCTATGACCAAACTTAAAATAAACTTTAAAGAAAAATATAAACACCTTTTATTTGCAAATAACTCAGAATCAGAATCAATTTTATTGTCATTATATGTCAGACATATAACGAAATGGCATTCCAAAACTGTGTTATCCTGTTAAGTTAACACTATTTATTAAAGTTACAGACAGGCAGAACTGATAACGTTTGCTGCCTAGCACTAAAATTAGCATTTTACTGTTAGCCATAGCTGCTAGCCAGTATTCTAACAATATCAGACGGCTAATGTGGCTATCAGGCAACTGCTAGTAGTTATATGGCTAATGCTAATGTGTGCACTGGCCAGGCTTATATGTCTTATGCTAAATACTTCAATGTTATTAAAATGGAAGCTGTCCTGACCCCCTGACATTCCTCCTGCAGTGTAGCTCAGTATTGTGAACATCAACTGCCATTCAGGTGTTCAGCTGAGGGAAGGGGCTGTGTGTCTGCCTGTCTACAACTGTGCTGTGTGAAGCTGTATGTCATCTGGAGGAGACGAAGATGGTGGAGTTGGTATCGATACTGTTGCAACTTATCTGATAGTAATTCGTAGCATCTGAGTATTTTTGACAACCCTAGTGCACATACACAATCAGAGAACATTTGTACCAGTTAAAAAAAAAGCATATTGTGTCAAGTACTCCCTCTCATGCAATATACACAAATACGATTGTGACAAATCATGCCAGTCTGTCATTAAATTACCAACCTCTGTAACTGTGCAACAAAACTGCATAGCTTGGCTTATTTGCCAGCTAGCTGGCAAATGCAGAAAGATTGTTTGAGTAAGTCCATATGACGTTAAACCCAAATTCACTAAATTGGTATTAGGATTATGTTAGGTTTATGTCCCCTGTAAGGGGTCCCTGACCTCAAGAAAGTTTTTCAGAGCTCCTGCAGTAAACCACTGGCATGTGTTTGATTTTTGTATGTTTGGATGGGTGAAATCACTAGAGATTAAATTTGTTCTGTGGCTTACAGAAGTCTGTATAGCTGCATTTGTGCATTAATAACTGCATTTGAGCATCAGATGCAGTTGTATTGGAGTGTAATTTAATGCAAAGAAGTACTCCACATAGTAAAACTCATCGCCCAGCAAATTAAACCATTACCTTCCCAGTTGGAGTTAAATATGGAGAAATTACTCATTTAATGTCTGATTACTCCCTAATAGAGCCATCTAAACAATAGTATCCACAAGTAAATCCTGCTTCTCTGCAGTATAAGGGTGGCAATTGCTTGTCAGGGTCACAGTGAAGTTTTATTAAAAGATGCACGCTAAGAAGTCAAAAGAATTCATCTGTTCGGATTCATTATAAGATGGCTCTCTAGTCTGAAGATTTGTCTTCATTATCCAGCCAAACACCAGGCAGATAACACTCTGCCTCATTTGCTTTCCCAGCCTCAATTTTCCCTGAACGATAATGCAGCATCGCTTTTGCGGGGCTGTGGTAAAGACAAGCAAGCCATTTTCAATATGCACACAGGATTACAAAGGTTAATCATCAATTTAAAGCTAATCTTTGTTAAATACCAATAGAAGCTTGGTCTGTGCTCGAGACAGATATAATCAGGAAAACCCCAAAACAATCCTCCATCTAAATGAAGTGAAAGATGGTTAATCTAGGCTGTACGGCAGAAGTTGATGAGCGAGTATGGGGGGAGGATTGCACCACAATGCTCGACTAATGTTCCACTAAATTTAGTTGTCGATTCTGCAGGGCCAGGCTCAGAAACACTCCCAATTCTTGCATTCACTTTGAATAGAATCCCATAGAAAGAGGCCCCAACAGAACACCACTACTTTCTTGCTGAAGCATTTCATTTCACCCCCATCCTGCTTAGATATGGTAATTCTCATGTATTTATCCTTGCTTCATTGTTGCCATGGAGTTGAGATAATTATGGAGTTTTAAAATTATGCAATCAAGGACAAGATCCCTCTCCCCTAGTCTGGGAAAATGAGTAATTAAATTTCTCCTTTTTTCCTCAGTTAATACGCAGACGACTGGGATCATAGGGTCCTAGTCATTATCTGGTCTGGTCTGCTCTGGTGAAACATGTCTGCCAAGTTGGCTAATTAAAATTTGAGTTTCCTTCCATTCCAGCCTGTTCATATTTGTCAAAAGTGGCACTTCATGATATTAGAATAAAATGATAAAAGATTTTTTTTTAAAGCTCATCCTCACACGCAGGTGTGTGGAAGTCAAACAGGGGGAAAAGTAACACATCCACACACAGATTAAAGGCAGCCTTGCAGCTTAGTGGGTCTTCATTAAGCTAAAGGCCAAGGGATATGCGGAGACCATATCGATTACATCATGCTGGTGATATTACATGTACTGTTCATAACAACGTAGTTAATCAGTGCGTGAAAGACTCACTGAGCTCATAACACACCCACAAAATAGCTGTATAATAAAACATATTTTATAAATGTGTATATGTTGTTGTGTAATACAATATCTGAAAAGAACAAGTGATGTCAGAACCTACAGAATTTAACAGGAATTATTGTAAAGTAAAATAAAACTCAAATATTCATGACATCCCTCTGAGACACTGATTTTTATACACATAGGAAGCAAAGTTCTATATGTTATTTCTTTCCAAAATCTTGAATAACAAGATAAGTTTGGACAAAACATTGCATTTCCCATTAACCTAAGCCATTTCGAGTCTGGGCAGGAATTTACAATGATGGGAAATAGAATCAGCTCACCTTAATGGCAGAGGTATAATTCCATTGACAAGGCAGACTCCTTTAATAAAGATAAGCCCTGAAGAAAATCAATAACCTGAACTAATTTCAAATGGACTCAGACAAACATAGCATTCGCACCTAAGCAAACATTCTTAAAAGGCCTTTTTTCACTGCTATTGCTTAGAGAACAAACTGAGGGTGTTTTCCAATCTTTGCTACAAGACACAGTAACAAAGCAAGCCAGCAAGTAATCTTGCAGATGCCCTTTCTCCGATTCTTTTTATTCCCCCATTAGGCCTCTGATGCTGGGTCCACAAACTTCTCTAATTAAGAATTCGTCTTCAGCAGATTCACCCATAAAACGGTCCTTGCTGCAGAACGTGGGGTGATAAAAGGAGTTATTGGGCCTGCGACCTCCTTTGCCTCTTATCTCCCATAAACACTTCAGTTGGTTTTACAGGACCATGGAGGCGGTGGAACGAGCAATAAGCCAAAGGGGAATGGTGAGGGGGACTGATGACTTATTCATGAAGAATGGTGCAACAAGAGGGCGCAGATGAAATTGACAGTGAGAAGTCATCATGCGATAGTGTGTAATGTAGTTCTGATAAGACTCGTCTCGCAGTCGAAGTTGATTAATCTTTGCGCTGGGCTTCATTTCAGCATGCACCGTGGTGATTTTTAAAGGGGTAAAATGCAGAGTGCTTAAGCTCTTTTGGGAGGGAAATAAAAAATAATATTGCATACTCATTAGCTTTACCGGGGTTTAACATTAGCTTGTGGGTTTAGCGACACACCAGCAGAGACAAAGCTCTGCTATGAAAGTCACCCTGCTGAAGTGACATGTTTTATTCCCTCTATCTTCTTAACCTGATTCTGTCACACACACCCAGAACTACACATGCACAGATATTTTCATTAAGTTGCAGACAGGTTCTTGCAGCTATTAAAATGAGCCTGAAGTCTTCACATGTACATCATCTACTCTGTTTTTCTTTCCACATGCATTAAATTCAGTTAAAGCAAAGAGTGTTTTTTTTTTTTTTCGTTTTGTTTTTTAACCCACACCTAATCTCAATTTGTGCATGCTCTAGTGATTCAAACTGATGGCAGATCCCACCCTGCTATGCAGGCTGAACACAAGAAGTGTGTGGTGGGGTTGCATTCAAACCGCTGCAAATGTTGTGTTCCCAAGAAAGAACAAGAGCAGAAAGAGTATAAAGTAACAGAGGCTGCCAATACTTGTGGTTAGCCTTCCTTAAAATGTCTGTAAACAGAGCCTCGCCGATGGTGGAATCTCAGCTTAAAAGCACATGTGGAGCCCGACTGGCGCTCGAGTTTTCATCTGCTCTCATGCAGAGTGGAAATTTTGTACCGAGGTAAGGCTAAAAAAGCAGCTCAGTGCTTCATGGGCAATGGTGTGGAGCAGGGCGAAGGCAAATGCAGTAAACAATGTAATGATAGAGTGAACGACAGCCGCGTGCAGCTATAGTGGTTTACATCCTCCCTCATCTCTGCCCAGTCAGGCCTCTGAAGCACATCCTGCCAGAGAAGCAGGAGCTCTGCACGAGGAAATGGAGCTGGAGATTGTTATTATAGATAAACACTTCTCAAACGATCTAGTTTGCCCTGCAACCAGGAAATTACAAGGATGTTGCTCAAAGTTGAGCACAGAGGCGACTGATTTTATTTGCCTCCAAGGTGCCAGAATGCATAGTCACAAACTGCACTCAATAAATGATGCTGAGTCGCATGTGGGAAGTTGATGGCCATTTTTAGAGTACATTTGTAAATTTATATACATGGATGATGTTTATTGATACAAATGTGGCTGGAGCTTGTTTGTATAACTGATCCTTTTCTGTTGTTCAGTTAATGAAAAATTGCAGTATAATTTGTTCAAACATGAAGATTTCCTTTCTGTTCTTTTAAATGGCAGATTCTGGGGTTGACATCAACATGATATCATTGATGATGCTTTCTAAGTACTCAAACCTTTGACATAAAATATTTAACCAATTAATTGATAGTAAAAATGATGGTTAGTCACAACCGTGTGTCTTAATCCAAGAGGATGCATTATATGTAATTCATAAATAAAATATCGCCCGAATTTTATTCTTTTATATGTAATGTGATTTTGAAATTTCTCATTTTAAATAATACTGTCAGAAGATTAAAATTGATTTTTCCTGTCGTAATCACTGGTCCTGTTTATGCCTCCCTAATGCACTTCAAATTAGCTCAAAGTGACGAAGGATAAAAACAAAAAAAAACATTTTTTTAAGTGCTCAACTTTGAAAAATACTTGCTTATTTTGTATTTATGGAAAAAACAAAATAAGCATTGCTGATGTCTACCATTAATTTTTACAAACACATATAGAATTTACACAGAAAAAGTATTTTTTTCCTTCTTAGACTAAAAACACACCAATGGGCTTCTTAATGTCCAGTATGAATAGAAGGAATGACTACAACAAGTCAGCCTGCTTCCATATTAAAATAAGTTCTTAATGGCTCTCTGTTCATTAAATGTTTTCTGTCTGATGAACAGTTAAAAGGCTGACTTAGCAAGTTTTAAACTTAGCTCAGATAAATGACTAAACCACCTTAGCCCACACCGATCCGTCTGATTATGTTACGATTGAGCTGCATGGGAAGCGACAACTTGAATTACTTATGCAGATGAGGTATCTCGATACCGTGAAAGTTCAAGTTCAAGGTCCTTTGCTCTGGCTAAGCAACATCTCAGAAATGTGCGGTTGTCACCGCCAATCTGATGCTCTTTGCATTTCCCATCTCCATATCTCTCAGTTATGCTTGACTGATTTGTCATTCACAGGTACTGCATAAACAAATCAAGCTAATACGATAGGCAGGTCGTGCATGCTGGTGGTCATCTGACTGCTGCTCCCTGACTTTGTTGAACTCCATCATACTTTGCTAATTGTCAGGTGTCTATTTTTGTTGCAGCTTACAGGACACAATGAATTTCTACCTGAAAATGCTTTAATTGTGCTCACTGTGTCCCCAGGGTGGCTACGTAGTGCTTTTCTGCTTGTTTACTTACCGCATGTATGCCAGTGATATCCCGCTGTAACCACTACTGACACCTCTAACTGCATAATGCTTGGATGGAAGTGAATGCAGGACACCTCTGTGCTAAATGGTTTTAAGCTGAATGTGTTATTATTAGCGTGCTAACTGCTGCCTGGTGTTGAATCACTCCAGCGCTTGGCAGCCAACAGCAAATCACAGAAGGTCCAAATACTAAACCTCGAGTTCTGCGGTACTGAATACATATTTGTGATGGCGGGAAAACACTGGCAGATCCATGGCGTGTGCCTTCCAATAGGATGCTACTGTGCCAGAGCATGCAAGGTTTTCCAACTGCACACACCAGCTGTAGTGTGGGAAAATAAACACAAGATATAAGTTGACCTCTTCGAGGAAAATAACATGCCCCTAGTGTGTGTGTGTATATCTTAGTTAATATGTATTGCGCGCTTTGCCCTCGAGTACAGTTTACTCTGCGCATAACTCAACACTTGGCAAGGTGGGATTACGCTCAGTGTGTTCTGCAATGCTGTTTATGAGCTGTGAGATTGATGCCATTTAATAAACAACAGTACAAAATCATAAAATTCTCTAAACGTTGTGCGTTTTTCTCACTTTACTCATTAGAGCTTTGATATCTTTGTCAGCACCCAGCAGGCCTTCCCATAGTTTTTCTCATTAAACTATTCATCACGTCGGCCTCATCAAAGATTAAGAGTATCCTCACAGTTCATTACAAGATGGCCTGCTTTTTATTTGATTAAGTAATTCATCCATAATGTATGTGTATATTGCTGTTTGCAGGATGCCTGCGAGACTGGAGCAAAACACTGGCGTTCCACAGACTTAGACTCAAGAAGGGTGCGTTTGTTTTGATTAAGTCGGCATTTCACAGTGTTCCCTCTGCGATGAACCACAGAACAATTACTTTACACGGAGAAGATCAGACTCATTGTGAGAAGTAGGAAAGGTGTGATGGGAAAAGAATTACAGCAGAATTAAATTGGGCACAGCAAAATTAGCTTTATCTTCGTGAGATGAGGAGGCTATTGCAGTGCGGGCAGCTTGATTCAGTGGAAAGCATAGGTGCTTTATCAGAAGTGGCAGGCTGAATGAGGATCATCAGGCCACACTCTGATTGAATTCCTTCTCATAGTCTGTTGTTGTTTCTGACGGACCGCGGAACACTTTCTTGAATGAGTCAGTGTCCCTGGGATTGGCTGCCTCCACCCATCCAAGGGTGATGAGCAAGTCAGCCTATTTTATCTGTGAAAATGCCTTCTGGGAATCCAGACAATGTCAGTTGATGCTTGAAATAAATCTCAGCGCATTGTCAAATGTCAGAGCTAAACTGGAGGAGGCCTGGGCCAAAGACTGCAGCGGGGTAACAGAGGCTGCGGGAGCAGTCCCGTGGCAGTCGAACAATGCTGCATTTAGGCCGGGTAACTGGAGGGGTGTTGCCATGGCGAAATGACAGTTCTCTGTGGGAGAAATTGCAGGGGTCAAACAATGCTGCAATCAGGAAAAATTTTGCATCTTCACTATCACATGAAATTTTATGATGTTTTGTTTGTTGATGAAGATCTTTATTCAAATGTTGCCAATCTAGCGTCAACATACATTTGCTTATGTGGCGCAGGCCTTCGTCAAGTTGGATGGCTCATGTTCGTGTGTACAGATGGCAGTGGGCAGAAGGATTGGTAATTGGAAGAGCCTATGTTGCACACTGAACCACTCTGCAGGGGGAACAAGAGCTGAAAAGACTGCTTTACCAAGAAAGTTTAACTCAACTTATAGACTATTACAGTTAAAACACTGTAATTAGGGCCTGAGGCCTCATGCATTTGAGTGTAAAAGCAAATGACAGATTACATGCTCTGTTAATGAATGCCTTTGCTGACATGTGGGTGTGGATTAGGTCATTGTCTTACTCATACGCTCCAAAAATAGCCCAATACTGCTTCCCATCAGAGCTGCAGTCCATTCTCCTCTCAAAACAACGGAATATTGTTTCTCTAGCATCACTATTACTTTGTGAAATTCTGCTGAGTTGTCTATACCAATATTTTGGTCTGTCATAATTGTGCCATCCTCTCACACTCCCAGGGCTTGATGTAAAGATTGAAAGTCTAGTCAAGGATTCCATTAACATGTTGTTCCGAGGCTGTCATTGATTTGGAGCGTGAGATATTTCCCAAGTGAATACATCACATTTATGAAGTTTGAAACACTTTTGAATTGGGCATTCAAGTTGTCCTCATCAACACTAAACCAGGTAGAAACCCTGTGAGCTAACTCAGAAAATGAATTGGGGTTGTTATAGAAATCAGAGAGAAAAGGGTTTAAACGCACCTACATAGGCTGGCACAGGAAAATTAATGAGAGCACAGTGTGCTCTTTGTTCCTGAACCTGAAGAGAGACTGAAGGCAAAAATGAACCAAAGAGTACTCTTACAATCTGATTTACGGAGCTTAATTTTCCCTCTGAGAATACAGAGCTGATATGTTTTACTAAAAAAAAAAAGACAAAAAAAAGCTTTCATTTAGCTTCATCTGTCCAAAGTACATCCTTTCACAAGCATTGCAACTTGTAAACATGTATTTTACCAAACCCCAGTCAGGTGTTTGGTTTTTTTATGTTTGTCTTCCAAAAAGTGTAATGTTCCAGGGTCTTATTTCATCAAATGCACTTTCATTATGAATGGGATGTGTGCAGCAAGCAGGGAGTGTTAGCTTGTGTCTGGTTTGAAGTGTTGTTTCAAATTATCCTTCTGTTCAGTGTGAGGTTAGTTTTCCAGGGAAGGTTGGCCACAGCCCAAACAGACATTAGATTTTCTAATTATTTCAGCGGCTGTGGCCACAGGAGTATCAAGACGACTTCGAGATGATCTTGAAGCCTTTCCTTGGCCATGATTGGCAAACTTTCCTTCCTTCCTTCCTTCCTTCCTTCCTTCCTTCCTTCCTTCCTTCCTATGTTGATCCTGTGGTAGACACAGGAAGTGCTTAATTTTTATGTTATAAGTTAGAGATACTTAACCAGCAGGTGGCCCCAAAGGAGAGAATTACTGTGATGCGTGTGCCACTTCCGGATACCACTTTTTTAAGGTACGTCTAGCCTAATATATTATCAAGCAGCGCTGCAAGAAACCCTCCTTTTTGAAACCAGTACAGGGAATGTTAATGATGATGGTGATTTTGTGGTGCTGTTAAATTTTAGTCTGACAGGTGTTTTTATTGTTTTGTCTTATTTAAGTAAAGAGCGCATCCTTCATCATCACCACAACTGTGTTTTTCAAAAAGTATTGATTAAAGTTGATTCATCACCTCTCTCTATGTTGATGGTTCTAGTTATCAAATGAGCTTTGGAAAAGAGCACGTCGCACATCACAGCAATCGCCTAATACTAACAACTCCTGAGCAAGCCTCCACATTAACCTTGGTTAATGTCAACATTACCATCTCTGAGCCTATTGCTCATGTTCAGGGGAAGCTCAAACTTTCTCTCCTAGTCGGGGGGTTAAATGCCTTGCATGTGGGCAAGTCATCCAAGGTCACATCTGTTGTATTTTTCTAATGAGAAGAAAACATTGTTCTTTCTCTGATTACATTTTCTTTACACTTTCTGGAGAGTAAAAGTGTGGTTCTCAAGCTGCCCCACAGCCTCCCTTATACTCAGCATTAACAGCGGTGAGATACCATCATTGTAAATAGATGCTTATTATTTGTTCACATCATGATCAAGCCAGCTTTGAGCGGGGACTGGAATGCTTCACAGTGCTCAAGGTGTCCCTCCAAAACCCCTTTGTATGCTGATGCAGCACAAGGTTGGAAGTTAAGGATTTTGTTTTTAGGATTATTTCTCATGCCCCAGAAATTAAACATGTGAGTAGTTTCTTTGAGCTCTGCTGGCTTTCATGCTGTCTGTTTGTATGAACCATATCACTGCATCTATGTAGTTAAAGAAGAAAGAAAAGCTCATCTTTGTCCTCAGTACGTAGCTGAAGACTGGAGTTGTTGTAATAGAAATTAATCAAGTGAGCCAGGAATCCCACTGTGAACCAATCAGTCCTGCATGTGGGAGTGAAGTTTCAGAGTTACAGTTTGGATGTGGGTGGGTGGGAAAAATATATTGTACTGGTTTCTGAAGGCCTGCCGGAGAGGATGGGCGAGGAAAAGAAATGGGAACAAAGGGGAAAGTGCAAAAGACAACAGAGTGAAAGTGCATGTTTCTGTGTCCGAAGTGATTGGCTGGAAGGGTCAGAGCATCTTACAGGAGATCGTCTAACAATGCTGTGCTGCAGTGAAACAGAGATACAAGAGGACGGGATGGGAACAAAGTCAAATAAAGAAGCAGTAGATGAGAGCAGCACCAGATTCCTATGCTTAGTTCAAACAAGCAAAACAATCTTCCGTCACAGCTTGAAGTCTGTATTTATGTTTATTTATGGTGGCAAATCATTTAAAATGTGTGACCACACAAGAAAAATGAATATTAGTATCGATTAAATTTTTTTAACTTCCTCACTTGAATCCATTTAATAGCAAAAGCTGCCCTTTGTAATCAAGCTTTATTACGGTAATAATTATTTTGTACTAACATCTCTAATGAGCACCCATTAAAAAAAACAAAGCACCCTGTGCAATACCTGCTGCCCACCACAGTTAATAGCAGGGGGGCCTGCTGAATATGAATGAAGGTTTTTTTTCAATAGATGTATAGAGGCGGCTGTTTGGGTTAATTAGCGAGAACCTGGCTTCCTGTGGTGCCGGGAACCTGTGGAGCCCTCCTCTTAGCCTGGTGGGATGTAATGAATAGTGCAGAACTGTTGGCGTAGCTGTCTGCTCAGGTGGTAGGCTGCACTTTTGCTCTGGTGCCAAAATAGTTTTAAAGTCTGGATAATGGTCAGCAAAGGGCAGCTCTCGTATGTGTGTGTATGTGTGTGTGTCTGTGTGTGTGTGTGGAGGCTAAGAATGATGGGTTCAAGTGGGAATGTGGTATAGACTTGATTTTGTTATCTCAGCAACTGTGCCTCTGACTTTACTGAGTTCAATTTCCATCCCCACTTATACATAATCAGGGTCAAAGAGAGGATGGAGAATATTCCAGCGTGTGAGACTGGGAGACATCTTCAGCATGAGTGGACACTCACAGAGCTAATACATGTAAAATTAATTCAGGCAAAGTGTGGTCTTTGCTTCCTGTCCAAAGCTGCTCCCCCCTTGCCCCCCAGTCTAATTAAAAACATCTCATCATTTTAAAGAGGGAGGGATTGACTGTAATTCAAGAGGTATTAATGGTTCATATTAGCAAAGCACTGATAGTATGATATCTCAATTCTGTGTATCTGGGAATACTAGGTATCAGATATGAATGTTCTCTTTTCTGGAAATTTACAATACTTTGTTGCCACTGGGATGATTTTTATGTGTGGTCACATCATGGCCTTAGGTCAGAATGGTGCCTGTGTCTATTTTGCATACCAAATCATGGTATCTTTGCAGCAATGCAGGGAGTGTTTGAAAAAATGTGTATCTCTTATTCACAGTATTTCCACCACCTTGACACTTCTGGCCCGACTGCACCGTTGCACTCACGCTCACGTACAACACGGTGCACCTTTAAAGTGCCTGAAGAAAATAAGCCAGAGGAAAACATGAAAACTCCACAAGCAAAAATCGGCCTAGCACTAAGATCTGAATCTAGCTTCTGTTGCTGTGAAACAGCAGTGAGACACCACACAGATGTTCTAACCTACTCACAAACCTCATTGAGGCCACAGTTATCCCCTGCCAGCCTGTGCTGTGTAACCTTCCACTGGCCCCGCAGTCTTCAGTGGACATATTCTTACTTAAGTGTTCTGCCAGATATTGTGGCTGCCATGTGCCGATTGAAAGGCTGGAAAGATACACATCAAGTTCAAAATAAAGCAATAAGGCCCAGTGGAATGTGAAACAATGGCTCCTTCCAGGTGGTGCTGTACTGTGAGAGGAGTGGGGGGAATTGGATGAGACAGAAAGCTCGTCTGGCTGCCTGGCTGTTAGCATTGGACTTGGCAGCTCTCTGCAAGGGAAACGCTGACAGGCAGGCGAGGCTGTCACAGCACATAAGTGCCTCCTCGCACCACCACAGCTCCTGTAGGGCAGGTCGGCCCTGCCGCATTCAGCACACAGGCCCAGTCCCACACTCAGACCACAGATCACAATGTGGAGCAGGGGGGCATGTGTCACAGCCTTTATATGGTTGAAAGACTCTGTAAGGTGAGAGCAAGCCGCTGGTGACACCACAGAAATGTGCTCTGCACGTTGGTAGTTGGACTCTTCACTTAATTAAGAGCCAGCTTCTGTGATTAAAATGTACTGAAGGCAGAGTATTTCTGCAAGCAGAGGATTAATGATAACAGTTGGCTCACTAAAAACAACTCAAGTGCGCCGATTTAGATCATTTATACATGCTTCACAGATCTATGATCCCCCTCACAATATGTTGACAGTTTCTATACAAAGATTACACTTCACCAGATTTTAATGAACATGTCCCGCAAACTTATCTTAAATTATTGTAAGGGCTGAGCATTCTGGAGTCAAACAGATTTTTATTTTACATCGCTGCCTTGGTGTATAAATTAGGCAGGAAAAAAGACTTTTCCTCAGCTTTTCTTTATAAATAAAATACAGAACTGAGTGTGTGATTTTCTCTAAAAAAAAAAAAAAACATTTGTGGGAAAATTGGAGAGAAAAGATTGCTGAGAAAAAGAACTTCTGAAATGGGCAACTTCCCTGCTGTTATCAAAGAAATGAAAGATCAAATTTATTTAAAAATATATCCTTTCCTCCTCTAAACCCCAATAGATGTAATTACAGTAAATGCCATGAGACTGAGAGACAGGAATTTAGCGTTTTAGCTTGTAGGGAAATTATCCCCAGTGTGCTAGAACCTTCAAAAAGGTGTTGAAGTTACTTCCACAGAAAAAATCCAAGTTTTTAAATTGTATTTGAAGAAACCCATTTGTAGTCTACATCATGTGGGACAAGGTAGTGAACAATTTGTGTGTCTACTGTATGTATCTGTAATAATACCTGTGTGTGTGTGTGTGTGTGTGTGTGTGTGTGTGTGTGTGTAGGAATGTGTTCCCAGGCTGGGAATATCTGCGCTTGTTTAGATGACCTTACCGTGACCTTTGCTGTTGAATCTGGATGTTTGCATAGCCCAGCCCTGTTGTTTTGACTAGCACAGCATAACCATCAGCTCTCTCAGCTGGTTTTCCTCCTGAAAATATCTGAAGACTTTTTTTTTGCTTTTTAAATTAATTCCACGGCATTTAAAAACATGTTGCCTGCTGCAGAGCAAGGGAACATTTTTTTTCCTTCACACCATTTGACAAGTGCCTGTTGAAAGAAAGAAAACAAGGCAAATATTAAAATATTTAAAAGGCCTTCTAGAAATGTATCAAGAGTTAAAAAGACGAGGCAGCAAAATTGAATTTTCCCATGGTTTTGAAGGGCTCCTCAGCAATATTATAAGTCAAACCTAACACCCTAAATCCTTCTCCTTGTTGTTTGCTGAATTTCACTGCTCTGGTATTGATCCTTCTTGGCTCGTATAGAAAATCAAAGCCACCTAGAGTGGGAACTCATTTGATTTCCAGCAATAAATTTGTCTTTATCATCTCCAGATGCTCTCGGTTTCAGTGCTGTGGGTAGGTGTGGATTGATAAAGGTGTGGATTTTGACCTTCTGAAGGAAGACAAAGAACTGTGGCCTCATCTTTGGCCTTCAGACTCAATTGCATATTTCAGACACATTTTCTGATGAGCTGTCTGGCTAAATGTTTTTCACACCGAGAAATTACAGTATCAATTGAAAGTGACTTTATAGAGTGAGAAGAGAAAGCAGATGGGAAGAGGGAGGATGAAAAGAGACTCAAAGAAAGATGAATTGAGATTATCCTTTTGAGGTGATACACTTATAACAGACATGGATTGTATTTATGGCTGGATTGCTTTTTCAGGGGAATGAGGAAGGTGCCATTTCAGTATAATACAGACATTCATTTTTCATTATATGCCTGAAATTTAAAAGCCTTTTCTTCTTTTTTTTGTCTTTGTTCTTCCTTGCAGATGTGCCGCAGACTGATTCGCCCTCCTTCTCCAGTTCATATTCAATGGCAGACAAAGACTGCATTTCTTACTGCTCCTGGTACCACTCAGTTCAGAAAGTCAACTCTGGTCCGTAGCTAAGCCA
Organism: Australoheros facetus; assembly: GCA_030220045.1. Taxonomy (NCBI): domain Eukaryota; kingdom Metazoa; phylum Chordata; class Actinopteri; order Cichliformes; family Cichlidae; genus Australoheros; species Australoheros facetus. The sequence goes on from JASGAU010357271.1 coordinate 24,136, forward strand.
CAGTCTTCTCTCTCACTACTGACTCTTTGTAAGTCTCCACTTCAATTCGTTACCATGGCCTGTTTTCTGGCATCAGCCTTTCTCCTGGTTCTTCAGACATATGCTGCCCCACCTGAGCTTGTCCAGGCAGGATTTGATATCACACTGGACCCCATGGACCTTGATACCGGCCCACTAGCCAACGTCTCTGGAGATGTAACCACATCTCCACCCCCAGGAACAAGCAAACGAGCCCCACATAGTATCATTATTGGGGTACGCAAAGGTGGCACAAGAGCGCTGTTGGAGATGCTGGACATACACCCTGAGGTTGCTGCTGCTGCCACCGAGGTGCACTTCTTTGACTGGGATGAGAACTATGCCAAGGGCTTTGAGTGGTATCGTGACTTAATGCCCTTCTCTTACCCACACCAGATCACAATAGAGAAAACTCCAGGCTACTTTACTTCAGCCCTTGCACCAGAACGTATCTGTGCTATGAACTCATCCATTAAGCTGCTGCTGATCTTGCGAGACCCAGCTGAACGGGTCATCTCCGACTATACCCAGGTTTATTTTAACCGGCTTGAGAACCACAAACCAGTTCAAGCCATCGAAAACCTGCTAGTCCGCAATGGAGCCCTGAATATAAGGTACAAGGCCATTCAGAGAAGCCTGTATGACGTCCACATGCGCAACTGGCTGCGCCACTTTCCCTTGGAACAGATACACATAGTAGATGGGGATGCTCTGATCCGTGACCCCCTTCCAGAGCTTCAGAAGGTGGAGCGCTTCCTCAACTTGCCTCCTAGGATAGTATCCTCCAACTTCTACTTCAATCAGACCAAGGGGTTTTATTGCATCCGCAGTGATGGTCGAGAGCGCTGTCTGCATGAGTCTAAGGGACGGCCTCATCCTGCTGTTAACAGCACTGTGCTCCAGCAGCTCCGCTCCTACCTACAAGAGCACAACCGCACCTTCTTCAGGCTGGTGAAGCGCACCTTCGACTGGCAATAAGAAACACAGCTCGCGTTATTAACAGAGCCACTATCTTGTCTGTGACGAGGACAAAAAAAAGAAGAGGGGGCTGTGAAGCACTTTACGGACATTTAAAAACTTTTGAATAGCCTCTTAATAACTACAGTTGTAATCTCTGGTTTCAGCAGAGAGGAGTTCTATATTTACACAATATGGCAAAAAATGTGAAAAACTGTAACTAGAGGTGTAAGATTAAAAAGACGAACCTTCAAGCTTAATAAGTCATTCTCTCTGTGCTGGAAGTGTTAAGTGATGAAATTGAAAACAAGTTTATGGAACTGATGAACTGTTTTTTTTTCCCTCTCCTTTGATATTCTTGTTCTTGATAATAAATTGTTCTGCTTTGAAATGTACAAAAAAAAAAAGGCAAGTTTCTATCTTTCTCCATTTCATTCTGACCATCAAAAGCCCCGCAGCCTTCTAACCTGTGTTATTTAGGGAGTGTACTAAGATAGGCAAAAAGCATTAGATAAGCCTTTGATTTGCTGTGGTGGAAGGTAGACATTAATGCAAGGAAATGGGCACCCTGGAGCAGCGCTTTAGTAGTACAGGAATCACTAATAGCTCTGGACATTGAATGTAGCCTGTGCCTGCAGCTAAATAAGTCAAATCTTCATAGTCAGCAAGCTAAAATCCACAGAGCTTCTGTTGCATTTTGCCGCTGTTCGACAATTTGCTCAGGTGTAAAGTGTAGTCATTAAATTATATGCCTAACAGTGCTGTAAATCTTTTACGAATGATACTGTATCCACGCAGATCCTTTTCCTATATTATCCCTTTCCTGAATCATGCATATCATGCAGGCTTCCAAGAAAGAGCTTGTCGTCCTATACACAACAGATAGACGTGGGTCATGTTTCTTTCATTGATTAGACTTTAAACAGCAGCCAAAGTTACGGCTCCACCGGGAGCTGATATTCATGTGATCTCCTTGCTCTGTCTGCTGGAATAAGCACTACAGCTCTCCCGAGGCAAACAAGTCATTGATGCTACACTGGATCTATAACCAGAACAGAGCATGGGAGAGGGGTATAAAGCTGTGGGCTATATAGAAATATGCTGAATATTTATATTAGTAGTGTAGTTCATGGGCCATCTGGGGTTTTAAATTATAGTTAGGCTGGAAAATTCTGCATATAGCCAAGTTTTGTTTGATGATAAAGTAAGTGCTAAATAAAATCAGCCTTAGCTCATCTCGCTCAGGGACTTTTCACCCTTCTGTTCACCAGGGGGCACTGGGACCCCAGGGTAACTAATGGGAGACTGTTGGAAGGAAATGTGTCTGGACATTATCTCTTTAGGATCCCCTTTCACGGCACACACACACAGGTGAGAGTCACCCTGTGACCCTGGCCAAAGCCCGTCTGCTTGGGTATGCATCACCCAGCCGCTCATCTGAGAGATAACGAACTGTCCTACGCCACAGGCAGCCTTGCACACACAAACACAAGCACACACATAGCCAATCATTCCCAAGGTGTTACACTGGTGCAGCACAGTGTTTCCATTAGACAGGTGGGTAAGGGACAAAAGGGCATGCTTTGCTCGCAATGTGAGTACATACTGAACAAAGTCCTTTTATACCCTTTATTTGTTTGAGGCAAAGTTTACTTAGTGTGCTTGCTGGGAGCTGCATAGTGCATCTGTAGCTGTCAAATCTTGGACTCTGAAGTAGGGGAGTTGAGCAAAGGTTGTTTAAGGATAAGTAAATCCCCTGAAGTTCATGTTTTTGTAACAAATGCAAAAATGTGACTCTTTTATAGAGTCCTGTAGGAATTATTTCAAGCTGTGACTACACATTTGTTTTGCAGGATAATCCAGTATTCATGTTGGTTTTGTCATGGGGTATGTAGCCAAATTTATCAGTTTTATTATTCTTACTGTAGAAGTGGTAAAACCACACTGGAACTGCTAGTGTTTACAGTGTTATCCTTAAACAAGAGCATATTATCCATCCATGCATTCTCTTCCGCTTATCCGGGGCCGGGTCGTGGGGGCAGGAGCCTAAGCAGGGAAGCCCAGGCTTCCCTCTCCCCAGCCACCTCCTCCAGCTCATCTGGAGGGACCCCAAGGCCTTCCCAGGCCAGAGATATAATCTCTCCAGCGTGTCCTGGGTCTACCACGGGGCCTTGTCTATCAAGACAAGAGCATATTATGCTTTACCAATTTACCACTGGACAGAGTATAATAGTTACCTGGTGCCCATCTTTGTTTAGCATATTAACCACATAAAAATGATCATAACCACCATTACATCCACATCGGGGTGGCTGTGGCTCAGGAGGTAGAGCAGGTTACCTACCAATTGGAAGGTTAGCAGTTCGATTCCTGGCTGCATGCCAAAGTATCATTGGGCAAAATACTGAACCCCAAGTTGCTCTCTGATGCAAGTGTTGGGAGTATGAATGTGTGTGAATGTTAGACAGTAAACACTTAACTTAGTTACACGTGAAAGTGCTTTTATGAATGGGTAAATGCAAACGTGTTGTATAAGTGCTTTAAGTGCTCCGTTAGAGTAGAAAAGCGCTATATAACAACTAGTCCATTTACCATTACATCCCATACTGGTGTATGGAGCTCTGTTTTGAAGCTTCAGTCATATTGGGTTTTTTTAAAAAGCTGATATGCTAAGTGAGGGATAAAGATGACTGAAAAATTTGCATTAGTGACTTATTAATCACAATGTAGCCATGCCCTGAAACATACTTCAATCTGAAACATACTAAAAAATCTGAAAGAGCGATGGCACTTGATGATCGGCTAAAGGGTTAGACGATCATCAAAGTTGCAGCAACTCACTCGGAGAGAAATGAATTGTCTTGGTTTTTATTGTCAGCTAAGCAGAAACCAGCATTATCCTTGTATCTCTAACCCACGCTGACAGGGGTGTCAATGCAGCGACCATCCGGATACAAAGTCCACAACTTAAACCTGAAGCCAAAAACAATCGAGGCAGAGCTCTGTTATTATAAACGGCACTGTGCTGTGGAGCAAGTAATCGCCCTGATGAACCATTTTGAGTATTACCTTTTCTGTTATACAGAAACAGTTTTTGGGTCCCGATACAGTGCAAGTCATTTAAAACTCTGACACTAACAAGTTTCTTTAAGTAATGGCTACTATTGAGTGAGTCACTTATCACTGCATGGCTTTGATATCTGCCAACCTCGGCCGTAATTAAAGGTTTGAGGGGTGGTCCGGAGCAATCTGCTGTAGATGTTTTGGCTGGTCTTGTCATCCTAGAAGCCTCTAATGATCTGTCTGGGATTGTGATTGATGAAGCACTTAGCATCAAATCAAAGCACAAGGAACGCTTGCAGCTTGCTAAGCTGTTTACAGAGTAACAGCCGCTGGATTTGCGTGATAAAAGTCTATTACAGAGGTGTCCTTGATGTGAATTAATGACCTCCATGTTTACATTAGAAACTGAACCTAATGCACATTAGGAGTTGATTGACATGGCTCAGCAGATATGCATAAGCTACCAACAGTATGGGTCAGTGGATCGGGCTGCGGCTCAATAACAAGCAGGAGTCCGTTTCTTCTTTTTTACTTGTGAACACTGTGGAATCTGCAGCATCTCTAGGCATAATTAAATGCACGCTGAATGCTTTACAGTCTTAATGATATTACAGCGTTTTTATAGGATTTCTAAAATAACCTCATTGCCAGCTGAATGAGCACTGTTGCACTTATTTCTCTATTAAATTTACAGCTCTTTCACACAGCTGTGCACATAGGTGTGACCATCTGGTTGATCTCTCTGAAATCTTATCGCTGTGAAGCTATTTCTAAAACATGAAGGTGCGTAGCTCCTTTGCAGGATGAAAGAAAACCAACACTATATTCAATTCTTCATGCAAAGACGTAACCCGGCAGCAAAAAGGTGTTTTTTTCACTTCTATATCGCTGGCTCAAATGCAAAAAGCCTGCGGGGAATGATGCACACTATAGAGCCAACAATGCCGTACATAAAATCAACCCACTAAAGCCTTTTTACATCTTCCTAGATCAGAAAAAGAACAATGAACATAAATCTAATGAGATCAGGGAGCCAGCATGTTTCACAAAATACACGCTGGATTATCACAAACACAAAAGACTCAGAAACATAAGAACTGTGCAGATAAATGCGCTTCTCGCACATATTTTAANCCCTTCTGCCCCTCCCCTTTTGCGATTACTTATTCATTTGTTTGTTGATTTATTTTTCATTGCCTCGGGTGCAGAGGGCACGTGTTTGATGTGCTCCCACGGCAGACTTTACTAAAGGGGAAGGAAGGCTTCTGCTGCATTCAGGTCAAAGGGAGGAGAAGGAGACATGTCTGCTTATTTGCAGCTGCATTTTAAAAGCCTCTGATTAATCCTTTGAGGCAATGAAATGAAAAGGATATTTAAAAACAAGCAAACAAACAAAAACACTTAGGTGTGTTCAGGTCTACGTATGCAGAGCTCATTGTAAAAACTGACAGTGCGCAAGAGCCACACAGCAGTGTTCCTTCCAGTGTTGTGTTAGCTGACTTCTTTCTGCTTTGGAGGAGATGGGGGTGTCACTGGTGCAATGTTTCATTGTTACTCTTAGCTAACATCTCTTTCCACCAGCTTTTTAATCGCAAACACTCAACATAGTTACACTCATTCAGGTCGCTTAGTAGCTAGTTAGTTAAGCCAATTATTTTCTATGTCATCAGTGTGCAAAGCCAAATAGCTATTGGGTTACAGAGTCAGGGCTGAAGCCCATACAGATGCTGCACTGGAACACCGACAGATATCTCCCCTCTTTTTGTGTTGTTGCCTGGAGATGGGATAAACCAGCAATTGATAAAACCAGCCCACTCTGCCAATATTTGCATCTAGAAAATGAAATTTCTGTTCTGTGTGTGGGTTGTATTATATTTATTACTGGCATATAACCACAGGAACACTGCGTCACTATATCTCTGCAAGAAAATAAAGAGTTGTCGTGCAAGCACTGCTAACCTGCCAGAATAGTGTCTTATTAATGTTGGTTAAAAACGTCATTTAACATTCAATTTCTAAGAACGACTCTACCTTCTTCCATATATTATTGCTGGAGGACCCGTTAACACTTGTTGCTGCAGCTGATAGGGAAACATTTGTGGCGTGGAGGAAGAATCAATTTGAAGTTTTATGCTTTTATGTTTGTGTCCATTTGCATGGGTATTTGCCTACACAGAGCCAACACAAAGGGGTATGCAACAATGCAAACATGCTTGCCTGTAGTCCTCCAAGGACTCAGCCGCACATAGCTTGATGTGCACGATCATGCATAGTTTGAATGCTGACTGTTTGAAAAGTGGCCTGGAACAGGGAAGGGGGCACCAGCAGAGATCACCACTAACGGGTGAAGCCCAAATGACACCTTTTATTGTTTTTAACACTCCCTTCTGTTCTAACCTCACTCTTCTCAACCGGTTGGAGCACAGGCTAGCGTAGCCCACAGACGAGCTGTTTGTGACACTGCCCCCTAGTGACAGTTAACGGCTACAACAATTAGACTATGGTCTGCAAAGCTGACCGTAGGACTGTCGTGGAACCACGTTTGAGCCACTACACTCTTTCTCAAGCTTCACAGCCTCATCCGTGTTGGATGACTCATGTTTATCAACAGGATTAATCCCAAACAGGCAGATGGCAGAAGCATTTTTCTTTCTTTTTTTTCTAGTTAGTCTTTTATTTATTTATTTTGTTACTCACTGAGCTCTGCTCCATCAGTTGAGACGGCTGTCTGGTGGCCATGCTCTGCAGTTCACTGCATCACCTCACTGTAACTTCATTTCAGTTTAAAAACAGAGCATCTGTATCTTTGACACACCTGAAGAATCATACCAATGGGATTTTTAAATACTCTGGTTTGTTATAATTCCCAAGTCTAATTTAAGCAGAGTTAGAATATATTGTGGGAATGCTGTATCAACTATATTTTTGTCTATGTATACCTGATAAACCACTTGCATGTTTTCCTTCCATTTTATTTTATTTTTTTTACTGTTTGCTATGACTTTTAATCTTAGTGGAATGGCATAATACAGGTAATGGCAGGTTAGGTAGCTAGCACTGCTAAGGTAAATTTAAGCTTATATTCTCAAAATATAGGTTTATTTGAATTTGCTAATGCCAGTAATAGCAACTGAGATACAAAATAGGAAATGGAGCAAACAAAAAGGGTTGGTCTGCTGTGTGATGAGCTGATTTGGTGATAATGGTTGAGATTCAACTTCCAGTCATTTTCTCCACATACGGGGTAGGTGACCCCCATTAGGAGCCCTTTTTTGGATTATGTGAACCTTTCCCAGCTGCATTTATGATAACAAGATTGAATAAACTGTGCCACATATCTAGGTTTTAGCATCTTAACAACTAATTTATTCTAAATTCACTCTCATTCAAATTTACACCTCGAAGTGGCTTCTTTAGTCAAGGCCCAAAAGATAAAGCTGGTGGCGATAATAATATTAACTTACAGTGTTGTTTCATTATCCAGGAAAAGTATTATATGCAGAGTAGGAAAAATTACATAAAGCTGTAAACAAACTCCACTAACATTGTATTTTCAGTTTTCCAGCTAACTTAACAAAACATGGATTCTCTTTTAGTGCCACTTCACGCTCACTGCTCCATTTCTCCGTATGTCTGACTGCTGATGCAGCGTATAGACTGTGTGTCTGGTCTTGAGGCTCCGGTTACTTTCCTCCTCAGTCTCTTTTATCCCTCAATCCTCCCCAGTAGCTCTTGTCTATTCAAATCAAGGGCTGGCGGAACAGTGCCAGAAGGCATTTCACTCTGGAATATGAAATCTACTCTCCTTTGGGTGTACAGTAGAACCCAGAGTCCCCGCTCTGATTCCTCCACAGCCAAACAACAACAGTTGGAGTGCAAAGCCACGGCAGCAAGCATCACATTTCACTGCTGGCTCACAGCACCCAGAGCCCACAGGAGCCAAGTGTCACACAACTGCTATTTCTAGCCAGAGCAGAAACGGGCAAGAGGGACCCACCAAAACAGGAAGGTCTCCCGAGTTCCCTTGAAGTCTGTCAGTCTTTTTTTTTTTCTTGACTCGCTCTTTTGGTCAGCTGGGATTCCAGCTAACGTTAGATGCTCTGCTCCTCTCTCTCGTTAATTCATCTTCTTTTTCTGCTCTTTTGGTTGCTAGGCTGTGGCACTTCAGAGGGGAAGGTGACATTTTGACTCTGTTAATTTTTCAGTGTCGCACCTCATCACTGTCTGACGCTTATTGTTTCAAGCTCTCCTTGAGCCCACTGAAAGGGTGCATGAGAGTATTATTTTTAGAACATTAATTTGTGTTGTACAAATTAAGTATGCTTCACAAGTGACTCGGGCACCTTCCTATTGCTAATTTATTTCAAAGAAGCCCCTGTGTGGTGCTCCATTTGCAGGCGAGCACAGAGATGTGAAGATAAAGTGTGTTCAAAGGCAGAGCACAGACTTGAGAGGAAACGATATAAAGTGAACAGCCTACCCCTTGGGGTGGTTGCTAATCCAGCAGCCTTGTGGCAGCTCAAACAGGTAAATAAGCCAAAGGGAAGGAGAAGAACACTAAAAGGATATAAACAACCTCTCATTTTCACTTCTTGAAAAGGTTTTCTCAAATTACTTTTATTTATAAAGTTGGCATCAAACCTATCAGCGCTTGCTAAACATTTGAGGGACACAGAGGTGCGAAGCTTTCAGCAAATTTTGCATTACTGTGTTTCAGATGGGCTACTTTTGTTCTATTGGTTAATCAGAATGCATAAAAAAAATCCCAAATGACATGCAAGTTTAGCATAATAAAAGCTATAAGCAGTTATTCAAATGTAGTTTGAAGTTTCTACTTAATGGAACCTGCAGTAGGCATAATACTCAACCTCCTCTTATCAGACAACGCCACAAAGGGAGCTACAGCAGGGAAGAAACTTCCATCACTCCTCTGTGGCGAGGGCACATTTATGATATCCAAAACTGCTGTTAATTTTGGTGACTGGTGTGAAATCTTCTCGAGCCTGCTGTGCAATATAAAACTGTCTCCTTGAAAGCAGCGAGTGAGTGATCTACAGACAGACGTTTGCCTCTCGGGTGCCTTTGGCGTCATTTGGTATCAGAGCAACTGTGTGCTGTGCCCGGTCAGCTTGTGCTGGTTGGATTTTGGCACATTAGAATTTAAACTTTATTTCGTTTATTTTATTTGGTGATATTAAACTAACGCTGAAGCTTCTGTTGTATTTTTTCTTTATTGCAAATCTTTTAAAAACTGGCTTAAATTAAATTAAAGTTCATCAGGAGGGGCTGTACAGTAGAACTCTGAGTCCAGTCTTCTGTAACACATGAAGAAGTGTTTTGCGTCAGTCTAGCATTGTTTGGTATGACCAAGAGATTAGAGGGGCAAATGAAGGCCATTGGGGCTGCTCAGTTTGTTCACTTTGTGTCTAATTTTCTTGTGTAGTTTGACATTTTGGCATGTACCATTATGAGATCAGCAGCAGGCAGGTCATTTAGGTAGAGCATAATTGGTCAATTTAGATTAAGAGAAAAACCTCAGGCTGAGGAAGAAGTTAAACTTTTGTAATCAAATCCACTTTTTAGCTATGTTTCTAGTACGTAATTTTATTCTAAAACTTTATTGGGAAAAATGTACCTCTGTGTTAAGTTTTATTATCGACCATTTGCCATTAGGAATTGTTGGTTTGTTGAGATTGCTGTTCCAAGGTCAGCAATTGATTTGCCTCAAGATAGACCTATGAGGAAAAATAAAAGCCACATGTAGCCACAAAATGACCTGATATGAGATGTTTGCAGTGTTTTTTTAATGTGTCTGCCATAATAGTTCATGAGATAAACATATATAAATATTTAGATACATTTCCAACCAGTAATCTGTGCCATATACAGTCATGTGAAAAAGTTTTCATAAGACTTTATGCAGATTATGTGAAAAACTAAGTACACTCTTAGACTTTCCATCATATCAAGAGTGTAAGTAGCATCCAGGTGATGTTAATCAAATGCACCTGATCATCAGCACGTGTGAGCACCTCCATAACTGCAGAAGCTTTGTCAGTTTGCTGGTCTGGAGCATTCAGGAGTGTGTTACACAATGCAGTAATCTTCCCAGGAGTGGATTTCCCAGCAAACTCACCCCTAAGGTCAGACTGTGCAATGCTCAGAGAAACTGCAAGAAAACCACATCTCAGACTCTACAGGCCTCAGTTAGCATGTTAAATGTTAATGTTCTTGACAGTACAATTAGAAAAAGACTGAATGAGTATTGCTTGTTTGTAAGGGCTGCCAACAGAAAGTCTCTTCTCTGAACAAACCACAAGACCTTTGGGACAAGACCAAAGTGGAGATGTTTTGACATCATGCACAGCATCACGTCTGGTGAAAACCAAATGCAGCATATCAACACAAACACCTCATACCAACTGTCAAACACAGTGATGGAGGGGAGATGATTTGGGCTTGTTTTGCAGGGAACCTGGGCACCTTGCAGATGTATACCTCTGTATACTAAAGTACTCAGGAGTCAAATGTGAGGCCATCAAGCTTAAGCTTGCTGACAACAGGACAATGATCAACAAATCTACAACAGAGAAATGTTGTGGAGGGATCTTAAGAAAGCTGTGCAAATGTCCACAAATATCAATGAACTGAAGCAATGTTATAAAGAGGAGTGGGCCAAAAATCCCCCCCAGCAATGTGAGACAGTTGCGTACTTGAAGTTATTGCAAGGATGGCATAGAGTCCTGTGAAAACGTCCTTTTTCACATGATTTCACATCTGTTTACTTTGTATTTTTGTTGTTGTTCTTGTGGTATAATAAAGTAGTGATTTAGCCTGGACGCAGTAAGTGAAAGCCTTCACACGTAGATGTGCAAACCATTCAGTGATTGGTTGATTACCGTTCCAAATGATGCTCTCGTACAGGTTCTCTCTGGGACTTAATGACAATAGCTTGAAATAATTTACTCCACATATACTCAAAAGGGTATTTTCATTTCAGTCAGATGCATTATTCAGTTTGACCTCCCCTGACAGAAACCGAGGGGTTGGCATTATCATGCATATAACCATGTTGTTCATTTATGCTCCTCTGCACATAGCTCATTGATTCAGAAATTGGGAGCATTTTGCACACACATACACAAAGGATTTTTAATGAGTTTCCCACCACAGCCAATAAGAGAAGTGTATTTGTGTGTGTGTGTGGTAGTTTGGAATAGAGGCGTGTAGCTGGTCAACTTGAACACAGCCTTGTTAAAAAGTCAATTAAAAAGAAACAAAGAGGAAGCGAAGAGAAAGAATTGTTTCTCCTCGCAGCTGTTTTCACTTGCAAGGCAGCGAGCAGTCTTAGCGAATGAGTGCAAGGATTATTTATCGGCAAAGCTTGGCTCTCTGAAGGAAAAGAGGTCTGAATCCAAGATTATGGCCTTCTTCTCTGTGGAATTCAACATAAAACCCAATTGTTGCAACATACAATTTCACACATACTCCCCAATCTTCCCCACTGTCCAAGTGTCTCGAGATTGCTAACCTGTGACAGGTTTTTACAATGTATGGCTGTGGAGATAATCTAAAACAAACATACACTTTAGATGATAAAGCTGTGTATGCTGCACTTTAAATTCAATCGACCAGAAGCATCCACAGACACTTTCAGGGACGGACTAGTAAAAAGGGCAACTTGGACAGAGTGCTCATGAATCTGTCAAGTGCTCACCTCAGTGGGAAGATACAACTGATCTGTGAAGGAAAAAGGATTTTTTTTGCCCAATGTGTATTCTTTTAAACGTATAAATAACTATGTAGCAATAATTTATAATTAGTTGTCAATACGTTGGATAGGAAAGCCATATTTGTCTCTGTGAACATCTAATGCGATAAACAATAAATACTGCAAAATATCCACAGCTCGTCCCTTGTGACTGCACCAAAAGTGAATTCATCCCAACTCTGCTACTATTTCCTGCTGCTGTCTCCACTGCCTCTTCTTTCATCCTCAGTCCTCCCAGAGTTCAGTGCTGACATGTCAATAGAGCAGAAAAAGAGAAGCAGCTAACAGTCAGCTGTAATTGCTGGCCTGTGGATGTGCATGGGGAGACTGCTTCTCTTTAAGGGCACCAGCAAGACACTTTTCTTTATCACACCGCTGCTCAGTGCCCAGTCCTCAGTGACCACTGCTAAATCATTCTACGCTGAAGTTGTGATTAGATGAGACAGACTCACACTTCTAATCCAGTGTTAACCCAGTTTTAATTGAATAGGCCACAAACAATTGTCATTAAAAACAAAATCCAACATTATAAAAGCCGAGGTCACGTCTGGATCGGAACTTTATGAGGAAGATGAAGGTAATCTCCGGACCCGCTTTGCAAGAATGCAACACTGAAATCCTTTCAATGGAAAATAGCCAAAGCTTATTTAAAATTCACTAAATATTGCAAGATGATGTCATGCTCTAATTAGCATATTCATACAATTTGTTTGTTACTGTAGTAGTAATAGTAGCAGTAATAGTAGTAGTAGTGAATGAATTGTTGCCTATTAAGACTAAATGTTAGCCAGCAGTCACTTATGCGTCACTACTACTCTGGATTCACGATACTTCATTACTTCATTTGTCTCATGCTCATTCTTTTTTTTCCTAACATTCACACTCTGATGAATGCATCAGCGAGCAGCTTGGGGTTCACTATTGCTGCTTTTCCACTAGTACCTACTCAGCGTGGTTTGACTTGATTCTGCACCGTTTATAGGTCCCTTATTGCCGCGTTTCCATATGGAACGACTCAGCGCAGGTCAACTCGACTCGCTGATTTGACGACTTTTCCATTAGAATCAGGTACACTTTGCTGGTCATTTTTCCGTACTCACTCACCCGAGGTTCTAAGCGATCTGAGGCAATCTGAAAACGTGACGTGGAGGACAGCATGCCACTGATTGGCTAGGGAATGCCGTCACTAGCGGAGTCATGAGAGCGAATCCTTCACCAGAATCAACCGTGACATTTTTAAAACCCGACAGCAAGAAACTGGAGGCACGCAAAGCACCGGTTGAATGTCCAGACTGACAGTTTGCAGCAGTAGTTTTGCAACATGAGAGCCATCTGAAACGCTCACACAGCATGCCGTAAGTCCGCGAACAGCGTCACTTTTGAAGTACAGTGAGCCAATTATGACATGTTCGGGGGTATAGGTTATACTTAACAGTGATAACCTTCATCCACTAAAATATTGTACGGGGGACGTATGCATGATGATGATATTAAACTGGCATTAGCTGTTAGCTTGCCTCTATCTCATCTATTGTTGTGTTGTGTTTTGAGTCGCATACAAGTTACGTCATGAGACTACTGCCCTTGCCGCTGTATCGACTCCACCCACACTGTGGTGGTCCTCAATTGCAATGGAAACACAACATGACCGTGGCGAGTTGTGTTGACTGAGTCGACCCGTGCCGAGTCATTCTGTATGGAAATGCGGCTTAGGTCCTGGTACCAGGTACTTTTGTAGTACCTATTCAGCCGGCGTTCCAAGTGACCCGAGGCGATTCAAAAATGTGACATCAAAGAACAGCATGCCACTGATTGGCCAGGGAGTGTCGTCACTAGCTGAGTCATGAGAGCGACTCCTTCACCAGAATCAACAGTACTATTTTAAAAACCCGACAGCAAAAAATGTAAGCACGCAAACCAACACCGTGGTCGAATAAGGAGGTGCAGACATTTCTGTGCTTGAAGGCAGATGAGAGAATCCAGAGGGACCTAGACGGAGCGACAAGAAATGAGAAAGTTTATCATGAAGTTTATCATGAGTTCTCTGAGCTAATGGCTGCTCACAGGTACAACTGCACATTACAGCGGTGTTGTGTTGTGTTTGAGTCACATACAAACTACGTCAAGAGACTACTTTTCACGTTGCTTTATCCACTCCACCCACATTCAGGTGGCACTCAATTGTAATGGAAACAAAACAAGACCGTGTCGAGTCGGGCTGCACTGAATAGGTACTAGTGGAAAAGAGGCATTTCTTGCCCAAGGATACTTTGGCATGCAGACTGGAGCAGCCAGGGATCAAACAACCAACCTTCTGATTAGTGGGTGACCTGCTTTACCTCCTGAACTACAGATACTCAGTTATATGGATAACTATGCTGAAGAAAACAAGCTGTAAAAACTGTTGTGCCTTTTCCTTATCAAAGTTAATCGGCTGATTTGGTCCAGCTTATTGAAACAGAGCACAGGTGGTCAGACTTTGTAGGAGTCACTTGTGTAGCCTGTGCGGGCATCTGTCTACCCACTCAGGTGTTTTGCAAGTGCTTGACATTAAAAAAGGTTTGTTACTTGCACAAAGTGGTTCATTTTGCTTGTTTGTGTCAATCAATCACATAAAATCAATCACATAAAAAAAAGGAAAAATACATTTTTTCAAAGAGAATTTCTCGTTTTGCCTAACTGAATGTTCCCTCCAAAGATCACCTTGGCTCACAATAATTCAGATCTTTTTCCTTTTCCAATTAGAGGAGCGGATTTTCTCAAAAAAATTTATAATTAGAAAGGCTTTTTGGCATTGGGGAGCTGTGCAATTCAATCTATTAATGAATATGAGATAATTAATGAACTATAATTACAATCTCAGATTTTGGCCCACAGTTTGAATTAATTGAATAGGAGAAGAATGAACCCTAACCTTGGTGGAAAATAACTTGGAAAAAAAAAAGGTTAATGGAAAAGGGTTGAGAATCAGTCTTGAAAATGAGATGTGCCCATTTGAAATGCTGAAGAAAAAAAAAGTGCTGAAAAAAGTCATAGAGAGCCACTTTAATGAAATTAGTAGCTTATAGAACTTCTAAGTGTGAGCTGCATACTTTTCCACTGGAGATGTTTTAACTCAGTCCATGGATGGGTTTGGCTAAATGCTGGAATAGCACACAAACCTGTGTTTTTTTCTGTTACTGTGATCCTGTGGTGGTACACTGTTTATAAAGTTCATCCACAAAGTTTCCACACCAAAGAGCATCTCACAGGATCATGGTTATGCAACACACTGCACATTTTTTCCTGAGTTTTAATGAATTATGTTCTAACTGCACAAACTACATAAATCTAATTGGTCCAAGTCAAAGAGAACAGCAAAAACCTACGACAGCTCAGTCCACTGATTTCTGTTGAAAGCTAGCCTGCAAGGTACATAAATGAAACACTACTTGGGAAATACATAAACTCAATTGTGTAAAAGCTGCAGTTATTATTACTAATGCAGATAATGAGTACCAGAGGGAAGAGTGAACAAGAATGAAAGATAACAGCAGTTGTTAGATTGCAGCACTTAGTTTGTAACTAAGTGAAAAAGCATTGAGGTCTGGCTGTAATGTAAGAGCAGACCATTAAGAACTCCTACATCTTCAAAATTATCAATATTAAACCTCTGTTCTTTTATTGACCAATACTAAAATTACAGAAAACTATAACTGCTCAAAAAATAAGCCATGACTCTGATTTTTCCCCCCCTGGTTTTCCTTTGTTGTATACAGTAAACAGCCAGTGTCAGCTCCAGCTTTGCTGAGAAACACACTTTGATTATTCTACTAATAAAATCTCTTTGTCGTTTTTATTATTTTCTGTTTCGCAAGTCGGTAATGATGAATTCAGAGGAGTCAGAGTCGTGCTTCCACAGGGTAGAGTAACAGAAGTGCTACAGTATCAAATATTTATGATTACAGATGACAATGGTATCCACTTAACAACAACAGGGCCTTGAATATGTTATGCAACAAGAAGCTCTCTTTTATATTGACGCTGTGGGCAGGTGACAGATTATTACTTATCATCAGATTTTTTTTATTTACAGAAATAAAAATGTACCGTCTTATATTTTTCTTTTGAAAGCTAAAATAATTTGAATGTAAATGAATTTCAGTTTTCACTTAAACCTTTTTTTTTTAGTCCTGTGGAAAAGAACCCTCTTTTTTCTTAAAGGCAGGAGTATTAGATGACACTGCAGAGGGATTTTTTCCATGTTCTGCACTCCTTTTTGTGCTGGTCCAGGAGACGGGAACAGCCACTTTGCACCTGTCGTCATCATCTTGATATTTCACACTGACTGGACGGCTATCAGCTGAAAAGTTGAACCTGAAGTTTGAGTCCCTCTTCTCCAGACCACAATCTAAAACCTCCTCTGTGTAGCAGTGAGGAGCTGATAAATATATTACATCTGTCTGCTCCTAAAACTGCATGTATGTGTGCGTGGGTGTGCACCGTGAGAACATGTGCACGAGGCACCTTGACTGGAGGTTTACGTATGACAGCCCCAGCAACACCTGGCCTCCCCAGCAGGAAGCGATGTATCTAATAATGAGAGAAAGTGTCAGGGACACATAAGGTGCATCCAGCTGAGCGTAGCGTATAAAGACTCCTTGCGTGAGCCGCCACCTAACCACACGCGCACAGCTCGTCTCCCTTCGCCTACAGTAAACCACACGAGAGGTAGAGATAATCACATTTTCTGTCAAACTGAATAGGTGATGGCAGCTCAGAAGAAAAAAATGCAATGATGCAAATGTGCCTGTTTGTTTCCTTTTTCTGCAAGCATCAGCTGTCAGTGCAGCTCAGGTTTCACAGGAGAAATAACTCTGTCCTCCATGGAAGCTACCCATGAATCAAACCCTGGTCATGTGATTGACAGCTCATTACCCTCCCCTTAACACGGACAACAACCTTGGAAAATAGAGGTAAAGCTGGCAGAATCATGTTCAATTTGGGATTCAAGCCGGGCTGAGACAAGCAGGGATGTGAGCACAGAGGTGGAAAATATGTGCATTCTCTCCCTTCTTGAGTTCTCGTGCCAACTCTTATGTTCTGTAACTTTAATTTTCTCAAGATAAGAGATCAGATAAATAAGTGGTCTCCCATGACACGGTCTATGTTTTTGTTAATAAGACTATAAAGGAATCGATGCCAACTTTTCAGCTCCCAAAGCCACATGGTTATTAAAGGGCAAATCTTTGAGGCAGAATATTTCTTAAAGTGATTTATCATTCACTCTGACTTGAGTAATTACTTTAACTGTTCTTATGACTTGAAAAAAATGCATCTAAGTTAACTGTTTTTCCTTCCCAATACATTTTGGCCTTCCTCCTAGAATGACTGAGAGCGACAGCAAGTCAAGGTCGAGGCAAGAAGGGCCATCCTGACCTGTGTTTTGGTTAACCTTCATCAGATACGCCACTGCAAGATACTCAAGGATGTAGCACAGAGTTTGAGGTTAATGTATTTTGGGAGCTAGCATTTGTTTGAGTAAAACTTGAAGGAAGGTTTTTTTTTTCTGACAAGCTGTGACAATGTTGCGTGAGAAAAATGCCGCATTCTTTCAGGGTTTCAAACCAACACGCACACACAAATGCTCAGTGAACACACGCAAACGTATACCCAGCAACCTTCATTCCCTCTGTACAACAGTATCAGAGGAGTCTGAGAACTCCCTGTTCCCTGGAGAAGGCCCAGCAGCTGCCACATCGCCCACCTTATCATCAGAGTTCCCACCACCGGAGGAAAGGAAGGTCTTTCATATGACTCTTATCAGTCTACTAGAGGGAAGAGAAGGAGGTGGAAGGAAGAGGAGGGGAGAGTTGGGAGGTGAGAGCCCCCATCGTGCAAGGCCACAACCCCGCTTTTCCATGCCCACGTCTGATCATCAGTCCCGCCAGGGTGCACTGTACAAACCGAGAGAGAAAGAGAGGGAGGGAGATCACACCTCACTTGGAGTGAGACATTCACATAGAGCGGGAAAGAGAGAGGAAACAGAAGACATGTCTAAAACTAGAAACAACCCAGCGACCCTCACATCTCCCCTTTGCAACCTCTGCACAGCACGGGCACCGCATATAGTTGGATATAGAAAGGCAAAGCCCCGAGCAGAGCTGCGTATTTCTATTTCCATCACAGCTCTGGGCTGGTTCCTACTTTTATACATACCAAAAGTAAGCACACTTAGATGTTGTTGATTTGACAACACTAGCTGGAATACTGTCACTGTGGGGACATAAATTGACGTCTTTGTGAGTCTAGACTGCTTTTTGAAAATTAGGTCAGGGTGATGGTTAGGGTTAGGGTTCAAGCTGTGATGGTACTGGTAAAGGAATACATTATGTCAATGCATGACCCCATAGGGATATAGAAACAGGTTTGTGTGCGAATATGATGCATGTTGGCTTGTGAAAAGAGTTGAACAGGGTGACTGGAGAGGAGTTCAGGGAGATATAATGTTGAACTTTTGACATTCAGTCGTGCACACGTAAAGAAAATTAGAATGCTCTGACTTACGTTAAGTAACAACTTTAACTTTAACTTTCTGTCCCATAGAATGTTTCTACTTCCTGATTTACTTGCTTTTAGTTTCCATAACACACATGCGATTAAAATAATATACAACAAACATCGTGTGATGTACAGCTAAGCAAGTCATTAATGATATTTTAATCTTAGTGTGCATCAACATACCATGCCTGATATAGGATGAAAACTGTCAATATGTCAGATACATGACAAATAAGACTGTCAGTCCCATTCGTTGCATTATATTTGAAGAAAAGGTAAATCTTTGGGGGGAGGGGAAACACATTTCCTGGAAGCATCGCTGGGCTACCACCTGGGCAAAGCTCACAGCTGCCCACAGGCCACACATTTATGGGAGCAGCAAATGCTCCACCTTCCAGAAATTACTTGTGAGAATTACATTATTTGCACATTTGTCGCAAAGGCCATATTCTTACTGAATATGGTCACACAGCACAGTTTTACCTGGAGGCCTTCTATAGCAGGATATAAATGCGCTTTCAACAATATTGGCTGAAATCCCATTTTAATCCATTTATTTTTTGAGCATTTTTTTTATACAAATAAGCTAAATAATAACAACTAATGTAAATATCCAGACTTTCTGAACAGCGTTCTGCTGTATTTCATTTCACATGCCTATACCTGGAGGAAAAAGACCTCAGACGCAATTCATGCACTGATTTAAAAGACCTGTNCCCCCCCACAGCAGACAAATCAAAAGTGCGGAGGAGCACGGTTAAAGGATGTGTGAACACTAACTATTTCATTCAACAGCGTCTGATCTTTCATTGCCATATTAATGCACCATTAGCCCCGATCAAACCCTACAGAACCATTCGACAGCAGCACGCAACATTAAAGTGGTGGTGATGCATGGCAACTCCGAGAGTGTCAGTCAGCTCAGACAATAGTGTCGTTTCACTCACTGTCAGCTCCCTGCCAAGCTCTGTAATGTCTGATTTACTCACTGCGAGGCTTTATTACACTCACTGCGACGTTACAAGAGAAGTTGCACATGCTCATTTAAACAGCCAAACAAAAACTTACAGGGTGGAACAATGGAAGCATTACTCAAATCTATGTTAACACAAATCAATCTTCTCACTGCGTTAAGGGAGCTCCTTCTTCACTTCATGTCTTGTTAATACCTCAAGACATTTTTTTTTTATCTTACATCACATTTTAGGGTCTTAGCTGATGTCTTCAGTTTCAGTTTCAGTAGGGGGAGTGTTATGACCTGCAGGCTCACCTTTGAGGGACACAACTCAAGTGAAGCCTCAAGCAGACAAATGTCCCGCTGTGACTGCTAATGACTCAGATTAACCCTGACAGTATGTTGGGAAAGGCATAAAGGAAAATGGTGGAATAGAGTTCTTATCTTCAAAACAACAAGACCATTACATAAGAGAGACTCTTAGCAGTGTGTCAGATGTGTCCGTGCCACTAAATGGGCCTCCCTAAATAAACAACTCATCAAAAAAGAATCTCACTTCGCCGTGTAAATGTAGAGTCGCATATGATAACTAACAAACACGAACTTGATCCATTACGGAAGCTATTAGACTGAATGCCAGTTAATGGCTGTTGTTAGCTGTTAAACAGATTTTGTTTGTGAGTTCATTAAGAAGCACGAGACAAAGAGAAAAATCAGTGTATGGTTAAAAGAAAATGCAAAATGATAACAACAGATGATGCAACCTGCGCTGACAAAGAGACAAAGATCTGTGTCTCAAATTTTAATTAAAAACAAGGTGACAGATGGATAGAGAACATCAAAGGTGCAAAAAAAAAGCCTTGCAATTAATCTGCAAGATTATTCAGATGACTGTAGCTGTTCTTTTTTTTTTTAATTACCCCAACACCTCAGTTTCCCAGTATATTTTGTTTTATGAAAGCATTCACTTTTTCAAACAATAATAAAGTATTCATACAAAAGAATCATTTCACCTTTTAGGAAATGTTTCCACACAAATGTTTGAAAAACTCCCTTTTAACAGGAAGAAACCTCCAGCTGAACCAGGCTCAGGGAGGGGCAGTCATCTGCCACGACCGGCTGGGGGAGAGTGGAGGGAGACAGGACAAAAGACACACTGTGGAAGAGAGTCAGAGATTAATAATAACTAATGATTGAAAAAGAGGTGAATAAAGACGAAACACTCAGTGCATCATGGGAAAACCACAAAATTCTTTTGTATATGTGTCACCATAATCATGATAAATTAAAGTATCTTGAATCTTTAAATGCATTTTTAAAATAAAAATTTAATCAATGACTTTTAGGGTGTATGGACAGGATGTAGAAATATATAACTTTTGTGATTCCTGTAGGGCAGTAACAGAAAATGCCTGTAATATAACAAAATAATATACGCAATTGTTTTAAATTGTTTTATTCTTTGTTTGACTGTTTTTGGTGCAAGCTGAAGGAATTATTGGATTTTCACCACATTGTTTTATTCAGTTTATTTGACAGTCATCTGTAGGTTGAAGGTTGGATATTTTGTTCTGATTTTATTTGTGGACACCAGGAAGAACAGTTCTTGCTGCGGTAACAACAAATGGGGCTCTGCCTGAATAATAAGTTGTTGTGTTATTGTGGGTCATGTTAACTGCACTTCTACAGTAACCTCTGTGTATAGATCCAGGGAAGCAAGCAGCCACACAATATGGTGGGCACACATGTCATCAGGGCACAGAGTGCAACGCTTAATGTCGTTTTCAATAAATAAATAAATAAATGGCTTTTCATCGGTTTTAATTTGAACTTTTGTTTTTGACTGATAAAAATGAAACACAAAACAAAGCTGCCATTTTGCTGGCCGTGCCAGGGATCTCCTTCCGGGGATGGTTGTCAGTGACTGTGGCTGAAACAGAAAAACCAAACCATCCTGAAAGACAGGCTGATCTCCTGTGATCACTCCTCTGCTGACCTCGGGGAGCTGGTTTCACAGGCTGACCATCTCATTAGGAATAGCTCCAAAATGAGAACCTGGTTTTAATTTGCAAAATCACAAATAATTTCCTGGTTCACTTTTAGACAGACACAAAAAGAAACTGCTAGCAAAAAACTAATTTTGCCTGCACTGCTCACCAGATTTACCTTTTTTTTTGTGAGTTCTACCTCCCCTCCCTCCTTTTAACATCTATAACTCAGCCTCAAGAAGTTCAAAGATTGTATGATATATAGATCCACAATAACACAATAAAGGGAAATACCCTTTAATGTGGATTATGTGTGGTTGTGAATTAAAACAGCTTTTAAAGCCTTATTTTGTCCATTTCTTTAATTGGCATAATTAAGTTAAGGAATGAAGTGCTATATGAGTTAAGTCAACAGATTTGATAGATTTGTTTGAAACAAAAACTCTCAAGTTCAGCCTAAAAGTTAATGTGTCCGCTGCTGAAATGTCTAATGAGCACATTTCCAGGAGTTAAAGCTGAATAAAAAGATTGTGTTATTCTGAGCAATAATAAAGCATCCTCCTTCTTCTTCTGCAGAAAGTTTTGTTTAGATTGGAGAGGCAAGCATGCTCAATGGGGCGTGGGCCCTCATCAGCATTGCTGAACAGCAGGGTGGGGTGGTGGTGGTTGGGGTGCGTACTAGGCCAGCCTCACTGGGAGCGACCTGGGGACTCGCAGCCTTTTGAAGTGGTAATTTGCCCGGACTCGTGGGAGGGCCGCCAAATTGAAATGTCTTTTGACGACGACAGACAGCCACTGTTGTCATCTGATTGAGCCACCTTCAGGGAGAGAGTAGGAGAGGGAGACAGGCAGGAAGAGACCGGGTTGCTGTCAGATAACGTGTGAGTCACAAGGACACAAAGAGGACATCATTTCAATTGATAGTTTAATTTCATTTCATTGAAATCACTGTTATTGGTGGTAGCATGCCCGAAGGTATCACAGCGGTGACATGAAGCATTATCACTTTCCCACTTTAGCCCTTATCAAACCTTTTAAATGTATCATTTCAACTTTATAAATGTCCAGCTTTTTATAGTGATGTTTCCAGGATAAACGAATAGCTGAGCTATTGTTATTCAAAACAGAGAGTGAAAATAAAAGGAAGGAGAAGCCTTCACCAGGCAAAGCTCATAGAGAGCTGCTCTCTCTCTCTCAGCAACTGTGTGAGAAGCAGTGAGCACTCAGAGTAAGAGAGAAAAAGAGGAGATGGTTTGAAGTAGGCAGTTGTCTGCAGCCTTGAACAACATTAGCTTATGAGTTAGGAGCTATGAAAAAAGCTTGTGGTCAAACAGTGTCTGGTTTCCATAAACCTACTGCAAGCAGACTGCTGCAGAGACCATTTACAAAACATAGAAGCAGTAAAATTAAGCTGGAGACACTTATTTAAATGTCAAATTAGGTTTTGCACTGAAAATGTTCACAGCTATGGTTCAGAAGTACATTTTACCTCCTGCTCTTTCTTATCCTTGACCATTCCTTCCCTCCCCTCTTCATCATCGTACTCCTCCTCTCAGACACAGAAACACCTATGCAGAACAGATAAAAAGAGCTGGCATGGAGAACTTTTAGCTCATGGATGCTTGAACTCACAAGCCCCCCTATTGGGAACCAGGTGGCGTCGTGGTGGCCCGACTCCCTGGAGGATCTGGCTGCGGTGCTTGTATTTCCACCCTGTGGCCTTATTCTGTCAGCCCCTGCTCCTGATACAGATTGGGCCCCTGTGAGAGGGGGCCCACTGCCCCCCCCCCGCCCCCTTTCCCGTCCCCATCTGTTTTACTGTCTTCGGCATCCTGCACTGAAGCATAGCACAATACGGGGAAATGGTGGGAGGAGAAGTTAAAATTCACCAAGTGTTGAGAGATGCAAACGAAGAGGGAGGCATGCAAAGATTCAGACTCACAAAAATCACACATTTTCACACTGAAACAGATTTTTATAGTAGCAACAGTGTTAGCATGGGCTTTGCTGTTAAAATCATTGAACAACTGCGCTTCACGTAGACATCACTGTGAATTAATGCAACATGGTGCTGCTCAATTATAACAAAGCTTCTGAGCTTTAACCAAAAACAAGGCCAAGTGTATTTCCAGGAGAGTGTATGAGGCTATTAAACTCCTTGTAAAGTTGATAGTTAACAGCTGAGGCCCAGTAAGTATCTGTACCCCAGCTGAAAAAAACAACCCCCCCACCCCCACAAAAAAAAAGTCTCTTTTTAATGATGTCAAATGTTCTGCTGCTAGTAGAACTAGCCCTCCTGTATAAATTTGTCACAATCAGAGTTATAATAAGTTTGAACTGATGTTTATTTTGTTCATTTCAGTGAGTTTCCACAGTGACTTTGTTTGTTTCAGTTTAGTTTTATTTAAAAAAACATTATCAGTTATTATATCAGGTGGTGTTTGGCAAAATTTAGTCTGAAAAACAAACAACACCAAAAACATTTTCACCGCTGCTTCCTCATCCTTGCTGTACAAACAAAGGTGACCAAACTGTCACTAACAAAGACTAAAAACTTTCATTTTCATTGAATTCTTTTGCAGGAAACTCGCACACTTTCAGCTATTAAAGAGGAGAACAGTTTTCTGAATGGCTGCTGTTTAGAATCATATTCAGTAGAAATGTTTAAGTTTAGTAAAATGGGTTTGAAGTAGAACTTGGTGTATGGCAGAGGATGTTTTGAATGTTGCTGTTTACAGATATTCACTCATTAAACAGAAATGTATTAGACTGGTCTGTTAGTGGTTCAGTGGTTAACACATTCATCGCTGGTTTGATTCTGGGAGGAGACACATACCCAGCTAAAGGAGCAGCTGAAAGATTGGCCCACTGTCTGTTTGAAGACATTTTTTTCTTTTTTATATTTAGACATGAATTGATCCTCTAGTTAAACTGTATTCTGACATTTTCCACTTCAAAAATATTTTAAAATATTTAAATACTCTACAACCTTTTCAGTTTTATTCATCTTAATTTTTATATATATTTTTTTCCATTGGCATATAATATTTGATGCACTGTACATTATTTTTTTTATTTGTTTTGTGTGAGTATCCTTGACTACAGAGCCAAATTACAGACAACATTTTCCAAAAACTAAAAATGATGTATTAAACAAAAGCAAACAAAAATTTTTTAAAGTAGCATAGCCCAAGGCTAACTTTGAACTAATTTGACAAATGACATAACAACACAAAAAGGAGGAAAGCATGGCTCTAAAATTGCTGTTTTAGAACAGTGTTGTGAAGTGAGTCATGAGATGGTAATGAGTTTTCAGAGAGTGCAGTAACCTGAAAATAAACAGAAATGAGCACTCTGTCGATTTTATTTGTCCAAAGAAAATATCCTGAGTGTGACTGACGAGCTTGCAGAATTACTGCACTGCTCAAAGAAGCATCTCTACTGTGATACTGATGTGTGTTGCACTAAGATTTTATACTAATGGACTTTATATATATAAATATATACTGTAACAATCTGTTGCATTCTCTCACTAAAATGTCCTTGTAACTTTTGAATTCTTCCAGCAGGCAAACATTTGCTGGAGTTTCCAGTCAGCCATGCTTTCTTGATTGGAAAAGGAGCCATGAAGTACCCAGAGTTGATAGGAAATTGTATCTACTTAAGATAGTTGAAATATATGCAATTGCTTTTCTTTCAGTAAAGCTATAGTCAAAGTCTAACTTTGTCAAATGAACCACTCACCATGATGCTTATTTTGGACCTACTGGTGGTGCAAAATTAAAGCTCAGGGATTCCCCACTCCCCAGTCAGCTGAGTTCAGCTCTTTGGGGATCAGGGCAGGTTTAATGGCAGCTCTGTAAATAGCTGAGGTATTTTCCTAAAAGCCAAAAAGTGACACTGTGCCAGTGAGATCAGTGAGGGTCATAGTCTGCATCTTCTGGGGAATGTTAATATTTGTACAATAAATGTTTGTAATCTCTTGAATCTTGGTTAAAGATAATTATAACCTCTGACTGGAGACATCTGTCTAAAGCATGGGTAACAATGATTATGGTGCACATGCTTGCACTAGTGTATATCAAGAAGTAATTTGCATTTTCCCATACACAAACCTGCACAGTAGGTAGTATTTGTGAGTCAAACACAGTGTTTACAGAGTGCACCTAGCCTCTTTTTTCTCCTAATGAACACATTGGATCCCCCAAATTACCAATTTAAGCTTGAAGACAACTACAGGTGTTTGTTATGTTGTGATTTTGGAAATATCATACTCCCACCCTGTCAAAGTGTCAAATCCTAAAACCGCGTTTTGCCTTCTGAGAGAACTCGTTCCGGCTCCGTGGCAGATGTTTTTAGATGAACAAGCAGCTTTTGTTGCCTTTTTTTCTGCAGACTGAGACATTTCTGCTTAACTCTGCAAATTCACTCCGTTCAAATGGAACACTGCAAGAAAAAAAAAAATACAAGAGTGGATTTTAAAAGCTGCATGTTAAAGTACACCCAATTAAAAGCACGCAGGCCCTCGTGAGACATGGTGGAAATGAGTTTGACATGTTGATGTACGGGAAAGTGCTGAAATACAGATTACACGTGTTTGTCTTTTTGGAAATTTGGTTCACAGATATGTGTCTGAAGGAGTAAAGACGGGAGGATCCTGTACCTCACATTCACTGTAAATGAAGCACAGATTGATAAGAGAAGCTGATAACTGCATATTTGACAATCAGTGCACAAATATGCCACAGCCCATCCAACCTTGATCAAATACTTTTATGATTATCTCACAAAAAACAAAACAAAACCCAGCATCACTCAGGTCACCTCAGTGCAGTAGCACTGCTTGCTCTGTATGTACAGTAAACCTTACCTATAAGTGATTTCATTCCAAACAAATAAACATTATTACATTATATACAATAACCTCAGACTGCTGCCAGTCAGGGTTTGAGACTGCTGCCACCAAGTGGTGGTTTGTAGGATTAATATGTCTGACCAGTTGGAAAATGTAAATAAAATTAAACTTACTTTCTTTCTTTCTTTCTTTCTTTCTTTCTTTCTTTCTTTCTTTCTTTCTTTCTTTCTTTCTTTCTTTCTTTCTTTCTTTCTTTCTTTCTTTCTTTCTTTCTTCCTTCCTTCCTTCCTTCCTTCCTTCCTTCTTTCCTTCCTTCCTTCCTTCCATGAACATGAGTTTTCAGACACCATATATCATGGCTCTGTTTTCTTCGCTGCTTATCCTACTTGGGCCTATCTGTGGAGGGGCAGGGTACATTCTGAACAGGTTATCAGTCCATCATGAAGTCAACATGGAGAAACAGGCAATCATTCAAACTCACATCCAAACTTATGGTGAGTTTAGAACCAACCTCCATATCTTTGGACTGTGGAAGAAGTCCAAAGATGTAAGGAACAAAGCCCACACAAGCCCAAGGAGAACAATGAAAGCTTCACTTCAAGGGCTGTGATGCAACAATGCTAACCAATGCTTCACCATGCAGCCCCATTCATCAATAAATGCCAAATCTAGATTGCTGAATATAGAAAACAAAAAGAAAAGTATGGAGGAAAGTGTGGATAAATCCCCAGCAGCACAGGGGAATCATTAATTCTCCTGACATCGTTTAAAAGCTTTGGGATACATTTCAACAACTTAAATACATAAAAATCCAAAAATCCAACTTATGATTTGTACATGTGATTCAGAGCCTGTACAGCACATCAACTTTCTCAAAGACTGAGACATTTATGCTCTATTAAAAATGTCATACACACCTAAAAAGGCTGAGACTCGACACCAAGATGTATGATGCTTCTAAGTAACTTGCACTGCTCATTAGCAGCATTTTTCCCAGCTACATTGGGGTGTGAGGTGACCTCAACTGGGCCAGGGTGCTCATTTAAGATAGATCTTCCTTTAACAAACCGTGTGATATACGACTGCTGCTCACAAACGGCACAAACACAGTGGCTCAGAGAAAAGAGAGCAGTTTCATCTTCAGCCGGGTGCACTGGCCTTGACATGCCATAACACTCCCTCAGCTACACACCACACAACCTGTTCAGATATATGTGTGTGTGCATCAGTGTCTCACTTCAGCACACCCTGAGAGTCCTTGTCTGGAGACCTTGAGTTCTAAAAAGCACGGAGGCCTCTCTTCTGGGAGAGGGAAAGGGAGGGAAAAAAAAGAAAAAAAAAAACCCTGAACAGATAAGAAACTTTTCCACCATCAGGAACAGAGCGTCCTGAATATTTTTTGTTTCTTCCATGAGCTGCTTCTGACGTCCACCGCTTGTTTCAGATAACAGATAATAACTGTAACAAGTTCACTACTAGCTGGAGGATTTGGAGCAAAGGAAAACAATGTATTTTACAGAAGAATCCAACCTTTGCATATCTCTACTGTAGAAAACTTTTTTTTTTGTTCAGTCTCTGCGGGCATCTTCACAGGTGTGTCGCCGTAGCTTGAAACCAAGGAGGGGAGGAGACGTGCTGAGTGAGCACAGACAACAGCTACTCTGTCTTTGTTAAACATCTTCAAGGTCCCTGTGGAGGCATAAATGGTCAACAGGAGGTGCTCTCCCGGGAGACACTCATGGGGAACTTTACGAGGTAAGTCCTCTTCACAGCTTCTATGTGCTTTATAAACTTAATCCTTTAATTAAAACTATATTTTGGTAACTATAAAGCTTTGAAATGAGCACTATTTATGCATTTTATTTCACTTTTATATATTTAATACCTAGAAGTCAAGCAATCTCACCCAGTCAGACAGGAAAAGAATATGGGAGTTATTTCTTCTGTTGTACATATAGTCATGCATCTCCATGCTTTTTGTCATCCCTGCTCTCCAGGTTCCTGTGTCCAGAATCAGGGCAGCAGGGCTTGTTGCACTCGCTGTTCCTTTTTCCTATGCATATACTTCTTTGAGATTTAACTTTAAAGAGGCATAAGGCATGGGAAAATGGGGCTGCAGAGGTATTCCACCCGGCAGACAACCATTTCATCATCTTCTCCGCATGACAGCTGACCTCAAAGTGTGCATTCCCACACACACACACACACACACACACACACACACACACACACACACACACACACTGGGATTCCAGCCTGCCTTGAAATTACAGAGAAAAACTGCAGAGCATAGATTCCTCACACTGGCTGCCGGTAATTTTCTTTCTTTTTCTTTTTTTTTTTTTTTACTGTATTGTCATAGCTTTAATTTGATCATAATAATTTGCGAAGGGACTGTGTGTTTGGGGTGATATGATATTGCATTTATGTGGCATTATTGTTCATGTCTGTTTGGATCTGAGAATTTGTTGAATAAAGAAAGTTAAAAACTGGAGTTGAATCAAATGCATTTTGTCGTTTTATGCTTAAAGTTTTGGGGTATTGGAATTGAAGAGATTTAATCATACAGTACGGACTTTTACATAATAATAACTGAGGTTGGTCATACACTATTTTTTGGAGGGAAACTGTGATGGACAACAGTGCTCACAAAATCCCCCCCAGTGTTGTTGCTTTAACCTAGTAAAAGAGGAGATTTTTACAAATCTTCCTTTCATTTTCTTTGCTATATAAAAGTAAAATGTTCACTCATAATAAGTCATTTTAAAAAGTGGCCAGAAAAAGTAAAATGGCATTTCTCTGGTTGAGGTGGAACTTGTTTTGACAATAAATACAATTAGGTGGTTTAGTGCAGTGGTTTGGAGGCCCGCTAAAGCGTCATAAAAAATCAAAGGGGTTGTAAAATAATTAACAGTCTGGTTCTTAACAATATACCTGCCAAGTTTGACATAGATCAAATAAGCACGAAGAAATAAAAGACACACATACAAGGATTTCCTCAGAGATATGAAACCTGCCCCCCTGCTTCTAAAGTGGATATTTTAATAAAATCTTCTGAAGGATTTTGATGCAGGACGATTTCTCTTTTGTGGGAAAAATGTAATGCATAGCATCTGAAACATCGTGCTTTTTTGTAAGAGGTCACAAGTCAAAAAAGGTTGAGATAAACTATATTTTTTAGCAATGCAATATATTTAATGTACAAAACTACAAATTTTAGAACTGGCTAACACATCAATGGAAAGTCTCCTATAGGCGCTCACCACAGTGGAGGTCTGCAGACTGTGAAGGCCGTAACATTTAGCTCATACTGATCAAACTGCTGAAAAGCCCTTCTTACTTAATGGATGAGAGCATCTCAGATGGAAGCGAGCTCTTCCATCTGAGAGAAATATTTTGTCCTAGCATAACAGCATTGAATTGATTCGCAGTAACCCTGCCCCTCTAAAGGGGTGGGGGTTGGGGATCCAAACCATGCCATCCTAAATGCCACTCACAGCATAGCAGATCGACTTAATCCTTTCACTGTAAGGGTCGGAAGTCCAAGATGTCCTTTAATTTATTACCTGTGTCTTAATCTGTAAATGTAGTGAAGTTTTTTAGGGGTTGAGGTTTGTGTCCCTTTATAAGAGCCAGAATCTGGGATTGTGATGTAATTAACAGAATAAGAGGGGTACAGTGCTTGGATAAATGTAATAAGTTACTTTTAACCACTGAGACTGACTCCTATCAGTCTATGTGCAGCCATCCAGCGGGAGCATTATGTGACTGTTGGCACCTCTTCACCTACTCATTCACCTTGTCCAAAAAGCATCAGTGAAACACTCATTGTCATTTAATTCACCACATCTTTGCCCTCTCACAATGGATCATTGATTGATGTTGATATCTCCACTAGGAACTATCCCAGTTAATGCTGCAGACTGAGGCTTTTTACTATCTGGAGGACTGAGCAGAGGTGCAGCATAAATAGATATGTGGTCCAGTAAGTCTTTAAATTAATATGTTCTTCTCATTATAGTAGTTAGTGATGCTTGCAAGTCTAATCATCTCTTTTAGATAATTGTGCCTCCTGGTGGGAAATGACAGCCTTTATTTTCTTTTGAAATTATTTGTATGCACTGGCTTTAGGCATGCAGCCAGCCAAAGGATCCACATACATCACATGTCTCATCATCTGGAGAAAATTCTTTGGAGACATGAAACCAACACTAACTTTCCATCATTAGAAAAGTATGGAGAACCAAAATGGGCACGGCTAATGATCTGATGCAGACCACAGTGGACACAGTGTTATGGCATTGACATGTACAGCTGCCATTGGAACTGGCTCACTAGTGTTTATTGATGATGTGACAGCTGATAGAAGTAGCAGGATGAATTTTGAAGTGTACAGGGCTCTGCTTAGATTCAAACAAATGCTGCAAAACTAATTGGACAGCACTTCACAGTACAAATGGTTAATGACTCAAAGCATACTGCAAAGACAAACCAAGAGTTTCTCAAGGCAACTGAGAATAACTGGGATATACTTCATTGGGCAGGTCAGTCACCTCATATCAACCCACTACAGCATGCTTTCAGTCACTGAAGACAAATATGAAGGCAGAGAGACGCACAAATTAGCAAATTAGCAATACTTTTGTTAAAATCCTTAAATTGAAGCTGAAAGTCTGCACTTCACTCACATTTTGATTGTTTGATTTAATGTCCGCACTGGTGGTGTACAGAGGCTAATTACGAAAACTGTGTTGTTGTCTAAATACGTACTGACCCGACTGTATTTAACTGGTGCCAACTAATGACTTTAAGGTGAGCCAATATACACCTTGGGCAGACTTGATGGCGCCTTCCCTCTGTCTTTCAAGTAAGTGTGAACAGTTCAGTGGTCACACAATAGATCTCAATGAAGTTCAATGATCTCGCAGTTAAATCCGCTCTCGTATCCCTTTGAACAAGCAAATCTATAAGCAGCGGAGGGAAGGCTCAGCGTGGAGCACTGCCAGCGGACCCCAGGAGCGGGAACAACAACTTCATCTTGGCGTCTTCACAGGACAGAGAGACAGGCGGGCCTGTCTGCCCAAACACAGTCTGCTGTTTTGTTTGTTGTTATATGAATCATGCTACTACATGCTCTGAATCTACGAGGATATTAGAAAACTAGCCAGGTGCCTATACAAGGCTGGGAAACCAACAGGAACGAGAATGAGGGCAAAGAATGAGAAAGGGACAGAAACAGAGAGAATGAAACGTTGCAATATGGTGAGGAGTGGCAAAGCGAACCGCACCATTTGTTACTTTTGTTACAGTTAACGTCGATGTTGCAACAGATGGCAACACACAGGATCCGAGTCCGCAATTATGAGACCTTGCTGTCAGTTAATTCTCACGGATATTGTTTTGTTTTTTTTGTTTTTGTTTTTTATCAAAACGTCATATAACATCTTGTGCGTGACGCTCTGTCCGCCAATATTTATTCGCCAAACTTTTAAGCTCTGTCTTTTCATTTATAAAATTTTGTTCGTAATTTCACATTCTCTTAAAGTGTTAAGAAAATGCCAATCTAAACCACTTCCTTAGAAAGACAAAGACGTGAAAATTCA
The DNA here is from genome assembly GCA_030220045.1 of Australoheros facetus. Classification (NCBI taxonomy): domain Eukaryota; kingdom Metazoa; phylum Chordata; class Actinopteri; order Cichliformes; family Cichlidae; genus Australoheros; species Australoheros facetus. The sequence continues at coordinate 55,886 of JASGAU010357271.1, forward strand.
GTGTAAACACCCTGTTATATTTTTGACATAAACCATGGAAAACTTCCATCACATTCATTTACATTATTAAACTGAGACATACAACATCAAAACATGCCTAGTGCAGCGCTTCAGACATAATAAAGGCAATTGTATTCACAACTTTTTAAACCTCTCTTTTAGAGAGAGCAGTGGTAAAAAATATCTAGATTCTAGACAGGAATTTTAGGGCATAAAAGTTCAGGAAAGTTCAGAAGAAGTTTGTCGGTGATAGGATAACAGGGTGGGAGCGGTGCTGGTGCAGAGGACCGGGGAGCGCCGTCCTGTGGAGCGGCTGCAACTGCGGGTAGAAGCCGCAGCTTCCGGGGAGCTGTCCACTCAAGAAGGGGTGCTGAAACAGCATCGGGGACAGGAGAGCGGTCTGCACTGCCAGAAACTCCGTACGCCTGTCCTGAACCTCCCGTTTCAGTTTCATCCTCCTGTTCTGGAACCACGTTTTCACCTATGAGAAGCAAAGCAGCCCATAAGTACAGTTCATTTAAGCACAGATGAAAAGTACAGTGAATCTTCATATAATACGAGCCACACACTAAACACATTTCCATCAAATTGGATGGGGTAACCACATGGCGACAGTGTAATGAAAATTAACTTTATTTGTTAAGCGCTCTTGCAGAGCTTCACAGTGCCACTGAGGAGGCCTTGGGAAAGCATGCACGTAACCTACCTGAGTTTCAGAAAGGTTCAGCTCCTCCGCAATTTTCCTCCTCTGTGTAGCGCCCAGGTATTTTTGCTTGCTGAAAGTATTCTCCAGTTTGCTAATTTGCTCTGAAGTAAACTTGGTCCTCAACCTCTTCTGCTGGGTCGCTTCCCCTTCGCTGTCATCTCCCACTTCGCTCTCAGACCCAGAAGAGTTGCCACAACTGTCTGGAGAAAAAAAAAAAAAAGAAATTTCATTAATTTGATCTAACCCAAATCGCACACAAAGACTCTACTATGGCAACCCTTAAAACAAAGTTTATCAGTGAACTTACTGTTTGGCGAGGTTGAAGAGTATTGACTTCTTGATTCTTTTGTGAATTCTTCCATTTCGCCAAGATCTTTTGAATGAAGCGCAGCATCCTTTGTCTGAGGAGTCATCTCTTTATAATAACTCTTGGCAAGGCACTCCACAGAAAAGTTTGCCATTGTGGACAGAAGCAGTAGTTGTGAGGTGTATGTGTGTTTGCATAGATGACTCTTGGCCGCTATGAAGGAGGGGCACACTTCTGTGTTTGCATATGCAAAGAGACCTCACCGGAACAATAGGGGCTTGATGGTGGTTGTAATAGAGGTTAATAGAGGCAGGATTCCACTTTTTTCAGGTCGTGCTTAGATGCCCTGACGCCGCTGAGTCTGAGTATCATTTACCTGCCATTTCAAACTAAATGATGTCTGAATAAAGCGAATCATGGCTATATCCGCCATGATTATAAATGTCGGATATAGCATTCGTGTTTAGCAGCATTTGTGACTTATTTAGTTGACTTTTGGTCAACAAGAAACATCCATCCAGTTACGCAATGTTTTTGAATATATATATATATATA
>JASGAU010357276.1:0-18965 GCA_030220045.1 Australoheros facetus
ACTTTGAAAACCAGCTTCTACTGAAGTTGAATAAGGACTTCTTCAAATTTGAATAGTTTGACCAGGCTGATATCTACAGAAATGAACTACATTCATCTTAGAAAAACTGAGTAGATGATGTTTTAGTGAGAAATAAAATATTGTTGTCCTTTAATTGGATTTATTTTATTGAGTTTGTCTTGCTGAAAAAGTTGTTGATTCAGGTATTAATCTAGATTAATCTGTGCAGAGCTTTCACTGTTTTGTAAGCTTCTATGCTTCTATGGTCGTTCTTACTGTTTGTGGGGAGAAAAGTCTCCTGTTTTGTTTCATTTGTTTTTTTTTGGGTGGGGGTGGGGGGCTAAATAAAAAAAATGACAAAAGTTGTACTTTTTTTTAAATTGCATTTTTATGCTAAAGTTTTACAGATGGTGTAGACTTTTTGTTGCCGAGTGGTTCTACATGTCAATAAACCACCGGGTGGTTTTAGCAAGTTACAAGGTTCTGTAAATGCACTGAAAACAATACCGCAATGTACTGATATTAGAAAATATGATTTGTACTTTTGGATACTTGAGTATTTTCAAAAGTAAGTACTTCAGTACTTTAACTTGAGTAAACTTTTGACTGAGCAACTTTTACTTGTAGTTGAGTAAGATTTGACCACGAGTATCAATACTTTTACTTAAGTATGAGACTTGAGTACTTTGTCCACCACTGGTCGATTGTAAGCAGTAGTAGTAAGTATGACGGCAGCAAAGGTGGAAGTGAACTGATGTTGTTCAAAAGCTATAAAACAAGGGTACAGAGGAGATCAAGGTGCATCAGTGGGTGATCAAAGTGCCGGAGACTAACACGAGACGTCTTCTTGTTTCCCGTTTCAAACCCATTTCCTGATATGAAGCGTTTGTCAATATTCATCACCTGACAGTGATTTGTAATAGTTTTAAGAAGACACAGAAAATGTGGTATTTTTGAAGGGGGTTTCTCTTTCTGCTTAATTTGTGAAAGTCTCAGCAAACAGGGTCGCTAACAGACATTTTGATGAAGTTGCTGAGTCACAAAATACAAAGTGGAATCAGTCAAAAAATATGTAAAACATGTTTTTTGAGTCCACTTTTTTAAAGTTCTCTTTTAAACATCATAAACTATATAGTCTGTTTTGTAGAAGCAGCAGCGAAAGAAACTTTCAGACTGCTGTCAGTCTCAAGAACCGAGATAAATGATTTTATTAAAACTGCCCGTGGAGACAAGGTTGCAGCTCTCCTTCATACACAGTCCTCACTCTTACCTGTGATTTCTCCACATGCCTTTAGAGTCGGATCAGTTTGATTTTTTGCTGGTTTAAACTTCCAGATTCTCTCAAATACAGATAATTTAAAATGACATTTTTGGTGTTCATGCACAGAAAGCATTGATATTTTTTCAGAGATTGCTGGTGGTTGTGCAAATAAACCATGTTTAGCTGAGGTTTACATGTTACTGTCTTTATCTGCAGCTTTGAATTGGCACATAAATTTAGACAAATACACTACACAGAATTAATTAAGTGATTATATGTGTGTATGCATACATACCCGCACACACACATGCACACGTACATCCATCTATCTATGGAATGGAATGTACTGCGTCTTTGCTTACATAGATATAAATGAATCAATGCAATCAATAGCATCAGAAGTGTGCACTCCAGAGAAAACAGGAGGATATTGACAGAGCGAGACAGAGAGGGGGAGATTTGACAGGGAAGAGTGCAGACTGGCTGATGCTGAGCGACCATCTGCCAAAGTTTTTCTTCCCTTCACTGTGGTTTCTGAATGATAGCATCTTACACTCCAAATCTCTCTGTTGCACAGTCACATTCACAGGCATGCATGCTGTCTTTTTATATCTTTGATCTTTCACCTCTCTTTCCTATCTGTCTGTCACTCTGTCCCTGTAAAAACACAGGCTCTTTAATGCTAAGAAGGAAAGCATACAACAGATCCCACCTGTGCTATGACTCACGTGTTAACCCCCACAACAAGCCTTTAAAGCCACGGTTCACATGCACTGAACACTTTTTTGACCGTTGAGCAAACAGCCTTACTGGCTATTTTCAGTGTCCTTGTAAGCTGCGTGTCTTTTCTGTTTGATTTCCAGTTTTCAACCTGTTAAACTATTGGTAATCAATTAGTCAACTTAATAATTTCCCCTCTAGAAGTCTCATTGGTTTCTGAGTGTCCAGAGAAATAATGAACCTGACGTGCACAGTGGGGGCCCTTAGGAGGTTAATCTGGCCATGACCTTACCAGTGCTATTTATGACACTTAGCAAGGTAGCTGCTTGAGAGCCTTATTTTCCCTTTTCAATTAATTTTTATTAAATGAAACAATGAAAAAATGTCAGGGGGGTGTAAATGCCATGTTAAAGAGGAAAACCACGCTTAAGGAACTTTTATGATTGCAAATACTCCCAGCTTGGTTGTTTACATGGTAGTTTACCCAATCACAATGCAGACAGTACCACTGGAAATGGTGTACAAAAACCACAGACCATCAAGTGGGATCCATCACGCTCAAAAACTCACTCTGACTCCTGTATTACTACAAAATAGGTCTAAGAACATGTTTAGGAGGGCAAATTGCAAACACATACAAGTAAATACAAACAACATCTATGATCCATCCATTAGTGAATGCCTTTGTGCAGTACATGCATCATATTCCAGATCTGCATTTATGTTTAGGCTCTATGCCTGTGGGACAGCGTGACACAGTGATCATGGTCCAAATAATTAATGCTGGTTTCTGTCAACTCGTATTAACTTCCTAAATGAGACATTTATGAGTTCAGCTACACTAGGTCACTGAATCCTGATTAGCTGGAAACTGCACAACAGATATGACTTCATCCCTCAAGCTGTGACTCATCAGATGAAACAGGAGAAAGTTCAGCCTAATCAAGGAAATCAATTGGAAAAAAAAAAAATGACAGCGTTGGTATGATTTGTGCCAGTGTCTTGCAGCAAAAAACAAACAAACCCAAAAACAATGAAAAGGGTTTAATAGTATTCACTCATGTGAATGCCCAGAATAAAATCAGCGCTAGCTACTGCTAGCTATTTTGTGTGTGAAGGCTCAACAGTTTTCTTAGCAAGTCATTTACCAACACTTTTCCCTAATAGCTTCTGCTGAGAGCTGACAAATATTTGCTAATTGTGAACATGTATAAAGTTTAAATAAATAACGTGAAATTGAAATTCTATAGTTTGTCATAAAAATGTAGACTGAAGCACTGTCAGGGCCAAGTAAACCTGCCAAAAGCTGTGTGACCTCATCGTGCACGTGAAGCAGTCTGAAACTGCATAGTCAGATAGAAATACATGCATACACATGGATGAGTACATGACAAAAATACTGAATATTAGCACATTTCAGAATATCATAATACATTTATAACTGGAAGCATAATAACATTTTCGTGTGGTTATCAGTTAACTTAGCTGATGGATGCTTAAAAGGTCTTAACATTATTGTCAAGGTTTGCAGGTTGGGGACCCAAATGTAGACTTTACAGACTGCTTCTTAACAAAAAGACTTTTATTGAGGTGATGCAGATAATTCAAAAAGCAGCAAAATAGCATAAACCCGCAGAGAGCACACACTAGGAAGGGCAACAGAAATGCAATATGACTCAAAGAACTAAAGCAAGCTGAAGCATTAACTAGACACAGGGGGTAATAATCAGGGAGTTTAGGAACACCAGGATAACAAGACACAGCGGAAACTAATTAAGACAAAAACAAAGGAAGAAAAACTACTGTTAGTTCTGGCACAAGAGACAGAACTAAAAAAAAAAAATACCAAAAAAAAAAGTATCAAATATAAATGTCAGTTTAAAACACCCACCAGAATACATAGTAATAAACAGAGGTAAAGAAAACCTGGACTATAAACCAAGAATTCTAAACAACACTGAAGGAGCAAAACCAAAGGGTTTACAAAATAAACAGAAATAAAAAAATAAAAAAAAAACCTTCAAAAATCTTCAAGACCTACGACCATCATCTTTCTACTGGATAGAAGTAACACCGCCAACTTACAAGTCATGTGTCATTTTCTTTTAAATATCAAAAGTGACTAAATGCAGATGAATGTAGATCTGCTTTTTCAGTGCTGAAATTTTACAGCTAAAATACTGTAAAACCATCATTTGAGTCATCTTGTAAAACTTGTAGAACTAGAACAATGTGAATCTTTATTACATCTGGAAATGTATTTTGCATATGTAATTTTTTTTTCTTTTTTTTTAAAAAGGTATTAAAACTAAGCTAGGACTTTATTTACAAGGCTAAGTGGTGCACCAGCCATCAATGCGTTAAAAGCATACCAGGACAGAAAAACATGCAATGGAACACTATCAGGTATGGACTTGTAATGTACCGCTGCGTGGCGGGTAGGATAGGACCCAGTGCAGGACTCACAGGACAGGAATAAACTATAAACCACAGCTTTATTTAGCTGTGAAAACTCAGGGCAGAACTGAACGAAGCCAGCTGAACAAAAAACAAACTCACTTGGAAACAGACAGCGCACACAGTGGGAGGAAAACTACGACAAGGACGCAACAGAGAGCTAAGGGAAATGCAGACAATAAATACACATCAGGGCAATCAGGGAAATAGGACACACCAGGTGAGCACAGCTGAACGGAATCTGGTTAACAAGACTAAGGAAGCAAAACTGAACACAAACATACGAGACCAAAGCTAACAAAGTAAAGCAGGAAACAGGTAAACACAGAGACATGAACGCAGACTTGACACAGGGAGATAAAATGGGGGAACAAAGCATAACTAAACCATACACAAGACTAAGCACAGAACTGAAACATACTCCAATGGAAAGAAGAAACCAAAACAAGAGATCACAGAAAATAAGGCAACAAAATCTTAAAAGTCCAAAAACTCAAACAGACGGCGTCCTAGACCCAGAATGAAGGTGGTCATACCAAATACTGACTTTCAACACTGACTTTTCAAAATCTATAAACTTTTGCCTTATATGTTATATTTATTTGCACATTTCAATAAATCTATTTCCACCTATTTCCCATTTTCCTAGCAAAATTAAAGAAATGATGGGTGGTGCTCAAGACTTTGCACAGTACTGTATATAGTCATGGTACAAAAAAAGTACACCCTTTGGCAATCCTAAGGTTTCAGGACATTATAAATTCTTAGAAGGACTTAAAATTAGGTATATGCAACATCAGATGAACAAAACACGAGATATTAAATGGTGTCATTGTTTATTTAACAAACATTAAGCCAAAATGCAGAAGCAGTGTATAAAAAATGAAGTACACCCTTACTGTTTCCATAGGAATTAAGAGGTTAATTAGGAGCCAGGTGCTGCTAATCAAATGCACTTGAGTAACTGATCAGCAAGTGTGGGCACCTCTACAAAAGCAGATGTTTTTGCAGTTTGTTGTCAGGAACCTTCAGGTGTATGCTGACACAGTGCCAAGGAAGAAGGAAATCAGCAGTGGTCTTAGAGAAGCAGACCGTGCAATTGTTGCTGCCAATCAAGCTAGAAAGGGTTATAAGGCTATTTCCAAACAATTTCAAGTCCATCATTCTGCTAGATACTAGATACTTCACAAGTGGATAACAGTCAAGACAGTTGACAATTTTCCCACAAGTGGACATCCAAACAAATTCACCTCAACGTTAGAATATCCAGTGCTCGGAGAAATTAGAATAAAATCCCCAAGAGCTACATCTCAGACTCTAAAAGCCTTAGTTAGCACATTAAATGTTAAAGGCAGGAGGAAAAGAGGAAGACCACAGATAAGATTCATGGATGCAGTGAAGGAGGACATGCAGAGACTACGGTAGAGATAGGATGAGATGGAGCCAGACGATGTGCTGTTGTGAACCCTAAAGAGAAGAACCAAAAGAAGAAAAAGAAGATAAAGGGAGTCACTGGTTGTCCTGTAGATTTCTTTATATTTGGACTTCTTGCTGAAGAATTACTCAATGGCCAGCAAAGAATTACTCCTTGCTGGCCAGTGAAAGCCAATGCAGGTTTACAGCAGTTTAGTCATGGGTTTTGTACACCCATCACCAACCTTGAGCACCTCCCATGGACTCTAAAGAAGTTTAGACATATACAATCTCAGAGAAAGAGCTGAGCCACATGGGTCAGACCTGTACTGGTTGATTTTTTGAAAGGATTAGAGATCAAGATCTCAATATGCATTTTAAATCATTTTGAAGTTGGAGAAATAAATGTTAAAGATATTATCAAGGCCATGCTCTTGATGACATAAGCAGTGAAACATTGCTTCTATCAGTACATTATGATTTCTTCTACCAATAATCTGCCTGCTGGAAATCGATTGCGCTGATGTGATATAAGTGGGGAACAGATGTCTCTCTCTGTCTGCATTTCAAATAAAAAGTTGTGTGTAGGGTGGTTCTCTGAGGCTCAAAGCATATAGGCCTGCCAACAGGAAAAGAGAGTGAGAACAAGAGATAATTTTTTTTTATGCAGGAAGAAAAAGAGGATAGCCAGACAGATAAAAATGAAGTTGCCAAGATTTTAAAGGAGATACATTAAGAGTGGACGAGGAGGAGTGTGGAAAGCAAAAGAAGATCAAGACATGGTGAAAATTGCACACAAATGGGGAGAAAAGAGAGATGGGTAATTATTAAGACAAGAACAAACTGGGCCTGTAGCAAGAAGAAGATAAAAGCAGAAAAGAAGGAGATATAAACAGCGGAGACAGGTAATGAAGNAAGCAAGAAAAAAAAAAAAAAAAAGCAGAAGCAGAAAATGTATTTTAATGCTTCAAGTAAAAGGTGCTGAGGATGTCTCCTAAATTAAGGCACAATGAAAACCATCAGTAATTAAAAAAAGAATTATGTTTTCCTCTCGCTAGGAATATACTGCAGGACAACTGAGGCAAGAGATCTGATGAGCTCTGGAGCTTTTAATAAGAAGCAGCTGGTATTCAGTATGGATTAATGAGAGAAGCAATGAGAAATTTAAAAAGGCGGCACCTAGCTAATTGCTGTCTCTCATAGACAGACCTCACACAGTGGTCATAGACCTCTTATAGATCTGTTTGCTTTTATGCTTTGTTCCACTTTCAGTTTACTTCCTGCTTTATTTTGAAGGATCATTTGTCATGTTTTATTTCCCTCCTTTGTTCTTTTTCCTGCCCTTGTTACTGTCTTGGTCAACTTTGCCTTTGTCTTATTACCACTGAGTTTCTCTCGTAATTTTTCGAGCTTGCTGCTTGTTTTTAGTTTTTAAAAAATGTTTTTTTCAGTAGTTTTGACTAACCTGTGTCCTGCTACTGTGCTGCTTATGAGTCAATTCATTTTCCTTTTACCTCTCTGCTTGTTTGTCAGAAATTGGGTCCAGCGTATGAGCTTTACAGCCAAATATGACAACACCATGTCCATATCAACATGAGATATACCTCCAGCTTTATGGCTCTGGGAATGAAGTTGTCTAAGTAGGATAATTGCTAACCATTTCTATGAACTGGTTTCATTGAACAGCTGTAGAACACACAAAGAATCTAAGACTAGAGAGCAATGAAGAAAGCAAGTCAGATCTCCAGGGATTCATTGTCAGCACCTGCTCTCAGAGAGCGATATAATCAATACAAACAGGGGCAGGACCAGATTCATGCCCACTGCACAACACCCCAAAACCCCCTGCTCTGCTCGCCTGGACAAACTGGACGTGTTGTGCTAAATTTTCTCTCCATTCTGTTCACCTGTGCCTCGTTTCCCCCAGCTGTGTTCACTTCCCTAAATTAGCATATGTCCTTCCTTTGTTCTTTTTCAGATTGTTACTCTTCCCTCTGCCTGGATTTTTTATTTTTTTATGGACTTGTTTGGACTTTTCACCTGTAGTCTTAAAGCTGTGTTTTCAGTTGATTCAGTTTTTCTTGAGAGTCTGCATTTGGGCTCTCACTCCGTGACATATGGATTCTTCTTCCTCCTCTGAATTTCTCCAGCTGATTGCAGTGCTGCGGCTGCTGCGACAAAGACTGCTTTAACATTTAAGTTTGCTGCCTGCAAAACTTAAAGAAAATCATTTAAAATTTTTTGTCAATCCTTAAAGTATTCTATTTAAATAAATGCAAAAACAATGAATGTTTGCCATTTAGTCTGAGTTTCACTAAGATTCCTGACTAACTTACACATTCCCTAGGGCAAGGCAAGGAAGAACAAAGAGAAACGATAAGATGGAAAAACTGACATAGTTGACATTTACCTTCCATAATCTTCAGTAAGCAAGAACAGGAGGGATGAACAGGAGAAGGACAGACAGTGAAAAGGGTGAACGAATATATGACTGTAACTTTGCAGCTGTATAAATATTGAATATATGCTACACTCCTGTCTCCCAGTAGAGGGGCAGTCTTCAAATCTGATGAATTTATAAGCAATGTGGTATTCACATCACATAAGAAAGCTCAAAATTAGCTAGTTTACTCTTTAAAGGACCCTCACAGGATCTTTACATTAACATTTTTCCACCAGATTAAAGCTACTTTTTGCTTATTCACAAAAGCAGTCACTACAGCAGGGAGCACTTGATTTGGCAAATTTTTATATCAGAAGCTCTTCCTAATGCAACCCCAAAGAGATTTGCGTCTCCCCCAGGATCAAAACAGGGATCTTTCACTTGTTATGTGAATGTGTGAGCCACGGTTTCCACTCGACGTGTATCTTTTACAGCCTGACATGAAATAACCAGCATGAGAACATTGCTGATAAGCAGTTACTGAAGCAACGCTTATTAATCATCATATTTACACGAACACTCTTTACACCAATGAAAACTTGCTCTTAATAGAAACTGGTTATGCTGAAGCTCAAAAAGCTAACTGATATACAAAACTAATGTTAACACACCAATAGTGTCCCTGCTCTTAGCTACAGTGATGAAGGGATCCCTTTTTTTGCCATTCCATCCATCCATCCATCCATCCATCCATCCATCCATCCATCCATCCATCCATCCATCCATCCATCCATCCATCCTCTTCCGTTTATCCTGCCATACATTTGTCACATATTGCTTTATTTGTGCTTGCATTTTGAATTGAGTTGCAGCACTTGCCTTAATACGAGACTGTATATGACACTAACAAAAATCATAATGCTAAATATAAATATAAATGTTAAATCTCTATATATACTAACTATGACTTTAGAATTCACTGTCTTGGTTGAGTATTCAGTAGAAGATACTTACAAATGTACTTGACATGTGTACCTCATTTCTGTCCACATCGCTTTAGTGTTATGGGTATGGATGGCTATGGTTTGTTATTCTGCAAAATAAAGATGTGGAACTGTGTGTTTTCTTGTGTATGTGTGTCTATGTGTATCATAGCCTGTGTGTGCGCTTTCGTGCACATGTGTATGTGTGCGTTAATGTTTTGTTTATCATCCTAAGAGAGGTGACTAGTCACTGATTCAGCAGAAATGCCCAGCGTGGGATGCAATCTCTCAGCGGTCATACTGGAAAAACACGCTGAAACACATGCACGCGCGCACACACACGCGCTCCCATTGCCACAGACAGACAGATGCACACATGCACAAACACACACACAAACTACTGTCACAATTTCCCTGAAACAGAAGAGGTTTCATTTTTGCTTCCTCATTTTTGCCTTTCAAACTTTCCAGTAATGTTAACCCTCCCCTCCCTCACCTTAATTCACAAACCCTCTGCTTTGTGTCTCTCTTGGGTCTTCCTCCGCCAAACCAGAAAACCAAACTGGCCCGAGGCTGACAAAAATCTCCCACTGTGAACACTGTGTGTAAAGGCATTCTTCGCTTCCTCAATGAATGTTGGTTTTCTGTGGTGAATGTGAGTACAATGATGGAAAACTACATCTTTTTCCGTGGCTGGTTTAACAAAATGAATTCATCACAACTGTTAATCTCTTTTCTTGACATACTTATCCAGCCAACAGCTGTCCTGTATTTTTCTATGTATTTTCCACATGGCAGACAAAACTGTTTAAAATGGTTAAATGGTTCATGAAGATTGTCTGTCTAAACCGTCTAAATGCAATGATATGGTATGACCTTGTCATATGAGGTTCCTCAACATTAACTTGGCCTAAAATGCCTTTTTTATTTACATTTCTTTAAAATTAGCATGCACTCATTCATTTACATGGTTTGTATGTGTGCCTGCTTGTGAAAAAAAGACAAAAAATGTTGTGTTATCATCTTAAAACTGTTCAGGCTGGATGTGCCACATCAAAGACTTGTGTATTTGCTGGAGTTAAATCCAAGCTGCAGAAAGCCTGCCTCTTTATAAATCTGCTAATAATCTGATTTGTCCTAGTTTAGATGGTCATTAGGGGAGCAGCATAAAATGCTGTAATGTGTCAGTTACACGCATCAAAGTGTTCTTCATGGTAATCTGTAGTTTCCAAAATCCCACAATACCTTTAGTCTAAAGATTATTATTATTATTATTACTATTAAATTCAGGACACTGACATGTCAGCATCTTCCTAAACCTACTAAGTAGTTGTGTTGAACTAGTCGACCAGTTTAATTTTATTTAAGAGGCAAGACTATGAAGATGGTGATAAGTGCATTCCCACCTGTTTCTACATTATTAGTTAACTCTGCTCGCTGAATGATGGTTGGATAAAGGTTGGTCTTTTTTACACAGGAGTGTGGTTGTTCCTCTCTATCAGCCCATCACAGCAACTGCACCAGCACATGAAAAGCCAACAAACCCTGCATGTAATTTCTTCAGAAATGCCCTTCATAACTACAGGATGTTGCAGACAGCAGCCTTGGTTTATAGCTGATATTTAACAAGGTGAAAGAAGAAACTACAAAAATCACCTTTGTAAGGAATTCTGAAGTCACCGATCGTACAAGTATCTGACACACAGTAGGAATATTTCTAGAATTTTTTTTTTTTTATGAGTCTCCTGGTGTTCTGAATCCAGATCATTTCTCTTTTATTTAGTTAATAGTTAATACTCTGAACAGCAGTGCTTAGTGACTTAATGAAAAGTTGAAATGGAACAGCATTTTAATGTGAATGAACAGAAGGAGATATAGCGCCAAATCACAACAAACAGTTGCCTCAAAGTGCTTTATATTGTTGGTAAAGACCCTGCAATAATTACAGAGAGAGTCAAAATGACCCCCTATGAGCAGCACTTGGCGACAGTGGGAAGGGAAAACTCCCTTTTAACAGGAAGAACCCTCCAGCAGAACAGGACAAAAGACATGCTGTGGAAAAGAGCCAGAGATTAATAACTAATGATTAAATGTGGAGTGGGGTATAAACAAAGTAAAAAGAGGTGAATGAAAAGAAACACTCAGTGCAGTCCATCCATCCATCCATCCATCTTCTTCCACTTATGCAATTCAGGATTATGATTGGCAGGAGCCCATCCCAGCTGCCATAGGGTGAGAGGTGGGGCACGCTTTGGACAGGTCGCCAATCTGTCGCAGGGCTGTGTTTGATTATTATTATTAGCAAAATATTACTCAGTACATTGCCACTGTATTTGTCATTATCTACAAAACCTCTAAGTCCTCAAGCGCTGATCTTAAAAATCCCCTTTTAATCCTACCTTTGATGTACACTTTTTGTCCAAAGGATTTGGTGCAGTCACTTAAACTTTCCTCATGTTTGGAATTTTTCAGAGATTTTAATCAAAGTCATTGCCTGTAATTGGTCTGTTCTTAATAGAGCCTGAGTGTTTTTGCCTGTAAAATTAGAAGACAGCAGCACAAACAGTTTGTCTGCTGCATGGCTCATCAATCAACTGGCCAAATCCAAGAATTCACAATAATGCTGCAGACTGTACTGTAAAATAGATCACCTAACTATGCTGAACATGGTGTTTCTATCCAGTCACACCTGTTATAGAGTCTTATGCATAAATACAAAAAAATATTCTGTTACTGGGCCAGTATTTTTTTTCTCTCCCACTTAATCCCACATGCTCTACCATAACATTTTTTTCAAAGACATAATTGTAGTTTTGTTTTTAAGCTTTGTCTAAGCACTAATTGTCAGGAGTGTCATTCCTGCACATCAAATTGAGCTTGCTTAATATGTCCCTTAAAAAAAACATAAAAATCCCTGCAGGGCTGCTGTTCAGCTTTCTGTCTATAATCACCTGACGAGCGTGAGCATCTGCTGCTACAATACAAAGGTTCAGGCCAGAAAACACACAGAGTAGAGGCCCAAGGCTGCACGTGTTTTCCTCAGTGTGGATTAAAAGGTAAAATTTGCCTTCACTTCTCAGCTGCAAGGTTTCTGACGCCAATTTTTCTTTCCCTTTTTCCCTGTTTATATTTATCCCCATCTCTTTATGCTTGTGTCCTTCTGTCTTTCTCATCCCTCTTTGTTTCTCTTTCTCCCCCCTTTTGTCTCACCTCCACAGGTGTCCGAACAGCTGGGCAGAGAAGCAAAGTACTCTGATCCAGACACACACCTGGACAAGACAAGACAAACCACAGCAACACCAAGAACAAAGGAGAGACAAGGGGTGAATGTTCAATAGCTCTGTGGTCAAAGTGCTGTTTTTTAAATTTTATTTAAGAAACTGTGTGATATTAAACAACAACAAACACAAGATTACAATGTCAGTTGCACTATTACCAGCGATGAAGGCAGCTTCCATACTCTCCCTCTTTCTCATGGCGACTTTGAGTATTCAATTTGTCTCCTCTCTCTGAAGCCAGTGTCCATGGCAGCAGCTTTCACTGGCATCAAACCTGAAGGATGCATTTTTTTTTTTTTTTTGTGGGCAAACAAAATCTCTTCGGGACAGCTGCCTTTACATGACTGTTCAAGCTATGCAAGCACTATTCACTTACTCGATTCTGCTGGTTTACAAAAAAAGTTTAAAAAGATGAAAATACTAGAACATCATGCAGCTATTACATTCCCTGCCTGTAGGTGGTAGAGGCTGGACTGAAATAAGTCAAGATCTGTAGGCAATGCAACTGCAGATAATTGTTTTGGGAGGTGTCTGCTTTCCCTTGTGTGAGATCAGTGAATTGATGGCTGCATTAGAAATCAAATCATTTTCTCTTTGTATTTCCATATAATTAAATGGATGTATTTTGAAGTAATGCAGCATTTTTTAAATGAGGATACCTCTATGTGTCTCTGAGTTTGAATGGCATTCTAATGACGCATCTCAAATGTCTCATACAAGTATTACACACTGCTCCAGCAGCAGGATTACTGGTGTTATGTATAGACTTCACAAAAGAGCACTGTGCTGCCATGCGCATGCAGCAGTGATCAGAGCCGGCCTGTCCTGTGTGTCCATGGGGTAAGTTAAGGAAAAGGGCAAAACACTTTATCATTTTTCTCTCATAGGCCAAAACTGACCTGATAAAAACCACAAATGAGATTACCAAAATAAAACTCTACTACTAAAAAAACTATGGTTTAGATCTCATGTGAATTCTTGCTGTTTTAGTGTTTAAGCTAAAAATGTAACAAACTAGTCAATGCTTTATTTTTTTTAACTAACAATAGCAGCAAACAAGATTAACATTAGCTTACATTAGAAAATACATTAGAGCAAAACAGACATATTCAGAAGTATTCCAGCGATTTTTCATTGTGCACGTCTGCGTCTGCACTCTATTGTAATATATCTATGTATGTAAATGCGCATGTCTTAATGTGTGTGTATGGATTCTTAAGGCAAAATGTGTGTGCGTGTGTGCCTGCATGTGTGTGGGCAGAGGTTAATTTAGCCCAGCAGTGAAGAGCCCTTGATAAAGAGCAGCCTGATCCCTGTTTAATTACCTTCCGTCTACATTTCATTGGCATACACTGGGCCATAGGTGTGTGTCTGTGTGCGTGTGATGAATGTGGGATTTGTCTCTGAGCAGGGACACCCACGAGACACGGCGCATTCAGTGGCTGTGAGAACCTGTACTTGTCTGACATTTATCTACGCGCGCATGTGTGTGTGTGTGCGTGCAAAGTGTCTGATGTATGTGATTTGACATATCATCCATTTCTTTCACTGTTTTTAGTTCTACTTTACACTTTAGGAGGAGCAGTCTTATTCTGCACTGGGAAAGAATCAGTCTGTTATTTTGTATCAGAATAAAAGGCAAATAAGTAAGACATCACTGAAATCATGTTTTGTCTTTGCAGAATTTATGTTAATTAGTTACTAAAAAGCGCCCGCTCAGACAGTTGGAATACTGAAGCAGGATAATAAAACATCAAACATCAAATTGCACAATTTAAGTTTATACAAAAGTAAGAAGGCTACAGTATTAAACTCTGCAAATAAAAAGCTGTTTTTGTTAAACTTAATAATGGATTGTATGCATATTTCAGAAGGTAAGGGCTCCTGAGTGGTTCTAATATCCTTTTAGATACAACAGTCTGCCAAAGCATTTATCCAACCCTCAGTCACAGTTTAATTCTAATGCTAATAATACAAAAAATAACAGTATCATTGAAAATAATCTTTTACTCTGAGCCTTTTTGAGGACCCTGCCTTTGTTATATTTGCCCATTTCGGCCCCTGTAATTTAGTTCCACTATTCTCCTCACTATAACACCCCCGGTGTGAGGGCACAGAAGGAAGAGCAGCAAAACTGAAAGAAAGAAGCTGAGGCATGTGGAGAAAGATGGTCAGCAGGTGGGAAACAAGAAAACCAGTAAAATGTGTGTATTCAGGAAAGAGAGTTTGAGAAGCAGACATGGGGGGCAGATAAGAAATGGAGAGGTTCCAGGATAGAGGGAAAAAGAGTGGAGGCAGAGAGAGGTAGTGAGTAATGATGGCGCGTCCCTGCAGCGCTCACACACAGAGAAATAACTGTGACTGAACACACACACACACAGACACACACACACGTGAATGTGCTAATTCTTATTTTGTCTTAATGCTGCATAAAGTCACCATGATGGATGACACCAGGAGGATAAACCTGACTTTAACTCTGTGTGTGCCTAATTATGTTTGAGCTGCTGCACTCGTTCTTCTAATAATTTAAACAACTACTTTAAAGGAGAACTATTTCTTTTCCGATTTTACTGGCTAAATATTGGGTAATTCACATACACAACTCAGAAACTATCCATAAGAGGATACAGTTAAAATAAAAAAAAAAAAAAAAAGTGCACATGCTCTCCAAAATAACCATAAAGATTGTATTTTTAAATCTACACAAAGACGAGTCGTTCCTCGTGACACTGCCTCTGCTCTGAGTGTGTTGCTGACGGCAGGACCAAAATAACGTTAATTTAATTAGGCCTAATAAAACGGCTGAGTGCAGCAATCAGCGACCCATCACTGGGACGGGAAACGCTACTAGAATTAAATGACTGCATGTGGATGTGTATTAAAAAGCTAATAACATAATTACACACACAACAGCTCGTCTTGTCACTGCTAAACAATGCTGGCAGAATGTTAATGGCCGTCATGCAGCTCTAATTGTCTTTCTCTGCTAATCTTTTTTTCATTATTCTTTTCCCATCACTTGATCTCTTTCCCTTCATTCATTTTCTCACCTCTCTGCCTGCTGCCTGTATAAGCCTGATAATGTTAAATACAGCAAACAGATAAAAGATTCACTGTCTGTAGAGGGTCTACAGTATGTTTCAGAAAGTTTACCTTTTCCTTATCGCACTGTAGAAAGAAGGCAGCTCTTATTTAAAGTTTCACCACCGAAGTGAAAAATAAATAAGTGTAATTAAAAACTAAGAGTTCACAGTTTAAATAAAAGTGTGCATTAAAATGACAGTTTTTCTTTTGCTTGTATAGCCCCATTTTTTGTCTCCTTTACTGAAATAATAAAAATTAAATTTATTTAAAGGATCTATTAGTAAAGACTATTTTCTGTCTCTGAATTTGTGCATTGCAGGTTTCAGATTCTTCTATTTTGTGTATACTTCATGAGTCAGAACTTCTGGACATTGTTTTAAAATAAAGACTTTTTTTTTGTGGCTGTTTTTCTGTAATTTTGGATTGAATTTGACCATTTACCATTCATGGAAATGTAAATACAAGACAAAAACAAACCAAAGGAGGAAACAAATAATGTACTGGCAGGGAATTACCTGGACATTTTCTGTGTTTAAACTTTTTTTTTTTTTAGCGTGTAGGCTGTATATGAAATAATCCCTCGGTGGTTTGTGGACAAGTATTTTGAAGCCCTGAGTAACATATTTTGGCTGTTGCCATCAACATCTTATTCTATTTATATATTTTTGTGTTAATATATTTGCACATAAAAGTACAGCTGGGACATTATGAGCTAACACTACCACTGGCTTGCTCATTCGGTTAGCTAAATAAGAAAGAAAGTGTACTTACCTGACAAACTGAACACTTATCTTTCAGTTACACCAGCCACTCCCCTCATTTATATATAACACCTTTAAACAGGTGAGATATGGTGAAAGAGTTTCCCCAAGCTTGAATTGTCACTTTAAGATTTGACTCTATATTGACTGTCTCTTTTCTTTTTCTTTTATAAGCACTGGAGTTTGCTGCTTGGTGTATTTTCCACTGACATGTAAATAGCTCTCACATCAGCATCCACGTCATATTTACTGCTGGGAGAGGTGACTTTATCCACAAATTCCTGTAAAAGTCATTTTAGCCACTGCTCAAGGAATTTAAATTCTAAAATTTAATATGAATAGCGTTATATGGACAATTTCACTCTGAAGTAAACTGAGTCAACTGTTGACTGTTGGTGTTTTAAAGATCACAATTTGCCTGCTAAATTTTGATGCTTTTTTAGAACACAATAAAATATAGGATGTAGCTATTGTACGTGCCTCTTATATGTTAGTGTTAATTAACACTGCGGGAGAATCCAGTAATGAGCAGGAAGTAGTAGATAATAGATAATATATTAGATAATGATAGCGAGACAATGGTGAAAATAAAAAAAATAAACCCTTCACTTTAAAAAAAACCAAAAACCAATTACAACCAATGAAATTATTTTTTTTGTGACTTGTGAAAGCTAGCAACATAATTTTTGCACAGGTATATTATAACTGGCTATGGTTCTATTTTGGATGTCACAGAATCATGCTTGTAAGTGCAGTGGTTAAACTTCTTCCTGTTTTTCTGCTACATCTTTGCTGACAGGTTGTGTAGCAACCACTTGTATTTTTCCTCTTCATATAGTTTCTTCCTTTCTCAGTTTTCAGGTATTAGGTTTTCTTTTCCTGTTCGTCTTTGCATTTTCTGTACACCCATGAAATTTCAGCTACATTCTAATCTTGACGTAACAAATAGTAATTGTGTGCCTGAGATTATTTATATTTAATGAAATGAAAACTAACTTGTAATAAGACAGCTACCTTTGTAAATGACATGCCTGATAAGGATATTTTTATAGTGGGGTATAGCATTATTGAAGTATCAAACAGAGGATAAATGCTCATTTGCAAAGCATACAGTCTCATTAGAATTGGTCATTAGAATCTTTGCTAGCTGTAATTGCAAACCCAGCAAAACTACAGTCCAAAAGCAGAGAAGCCCAGGCCTCCCTCTCCCCAGCCACATCCTCCAGCTGATCCAGGGGGACCCCAAGGCATTCCCAGGCCAGGTGAAGATACAGTATAATCTCTCCAGTGTGTCCTGGGTCTGCTCCGGGGCCTCCTCCCAGTAGGATATGCCCGGAACACCTCACCCAAGAGGCACCCAGGAGGCATCCTAGTCAGATTCCCAAACCACCTCAACTGGCTTCTTTTGATGTGGAGGAGCAGCCACTCAAGGACAGCCCAATCCATTTGTCAATCTCCCATTCTAGTCACTCGTGAACAAGACCCCAAGGAAATGGTTTGCAGCTGGTTCACACTCAGCTGCAAACCATTTCCCTGCGAGCTGGAGGCCACCACCTGATGAAGCCAGCAGGACTGCATCATCTGCAAAGAGCAGAGCTGAGATTCTGAGGCCACCAAGGCAGAAGCCTTCCACCATTTGGATAGACCTAGAAATTCTGCCCATAAAACAGAGCAGAATGATACTGCTCAAACAAATCGAGTCAATTAAACCTCTGGGATATTGATCCAGTAAGTTAAGTAGCAGAGGGGGTTGTTCATCAGTTTCAGCTGCTATGGTATGAAATTAACAGTAGAGTGTCATTCTGCCACTGGTCTGTGTGGTTAACCTCTGAGTCTAGGAGGAGTTGAGCAAGTTTCTCCACCTTCGTGTGTGGAGTTCGGAGCCTTTTCAATCCCTGGCCGGGCACCTGTATCAAGCCTCATTAATTGCATTACTTAGCTCAACCATCCAGTCTCTACCAGATTATCTGCCTCCTCAGAGTGGCAACAGGTGCAGTTTTTTGCTTGTTGTAATTCCTTCTCCCAGAATTGGTCTTTACTTTCACAAGGCAATAATCAGAAACACTCACCTGCCACTAACCTGCGTGCTCACCCTCCTGCAACTCACCTTTTCCTCGGAAAGGTAACACAACCAGTGGTCTTGGGTTCCCCTTTCTCAGGAATTTCCGCCGGAAAACCTCCAAGTAAGCACCGTACCGTTACATCCTCATATCACTTACTGGAAAATATATCTCAACCTTTCTGGAAATATCATTTGGACTCTCATCTCTACCTCTCTTAGACTGTGTCCCCACCCCCACCTACATAACTCCTTGGTTCCCCATGCCTCTTGTGTTTCGTCCAATCCATTCTTCATGGCCCCTTGTTTGAATTCTGCACTTGGGTTCTCATTCTGATTCTTGACAGAATGAGAACAAGTTGCCCCTTCACATCAGGACCTCCCCTACAGTTGACATCTTTAAAACCTGTTTGAAAACCCACTATTACTCTTTGGCTTTTAAATCAAAATGAGTCCTGGATACATTACTGATGTTGTTTTCTTTTACTTATGTTTTATTATTTTATGCTTCCTGTTTTAACTGTTTCCTTTATGTTGTGTTTTAAGTTATTTTATTTATTTTA
>JASGAU010357277.1:0-12627 GCA_030220045.1 Australoheros facetus
AAAAAAATGTTAAACAGGATGCGCAATGCTATGAAGTATTTGCCTCCTTCCTAATTTATTAGTTTTTTGCACTTATGTAACACTTATATGTTTCAGGTCATCAAACAAATTTTAATATTAGACAAAGATAACTGGTGTTAATACAAAATGCAGTTTTTTAAGGGGACAAAGCTATCCAAACCTACCTGTCCCTGTGTGAAAAGGTAATTGCCTCCTAAACCTGATAATTGGTTGTGACAGGAAGAACTGCAGTCAAGCATTTGTGATAACTGACGACGAGTCTTTCACATCACTGTGGAGGAATTTTTCGTCCATCTCAATCAGATTTAAGTCCGGACTTTGACTCGGCCACTCCAAAACCTTCATTTTGTTTTTTTCAGACATTCAGAGGTGCGTTTTGGGTCATTGTCCTGCTGCATAACCCAAGTGCTCTTGAGCTTTAGAACATGAACTGATGGCTGGACATTCTCCTTCAGGACTTTCTGGTAGGGCAGAATTCATGGTTCCATCAATTAGAGAAGTCGTCCTGAAGCAGCAAAGCAGCCCCAGACCATCACACTGCCACCACCATGTTTGACTGTTGCTCTGATGTTCTTTTTATGAAATGCTCTTAGTTTATGCAGATGTAACAGGACTCAAACTTTCCAAAAAGTTCCCCTTTTGTCTCATCAGTCCACAGAATATTTTCCCAAAAGTCCTGGAGACCATCAAGATGTTTTTGGCAAATGTGCCAACACCCTCGAGCTCTCCCGTGGATGCCATTTTTTGCCCAGTCTCCTTCTTATTCTTTAATCAAAGCCTCAGAAATGGCTCTGTAACCCTTTCCAGTCTCATAGATGTCTCTGACTTAATTTCTCAGCTGTTTCTTTAGATCGATGTCTGATGTGTTGCTTTTTAAGAGCTTTCATCCTGCTTCACTTTGTCACACAGGTTCTCTTTAAGTGATTTATTGATTCAGCAGGTCTGGCAGTAATCAAGCCTGGGTGTGGTTAATGAAACTGAACTCAGCTTTCCAAATAAATGTGGTTAATCACAAGTAATTCATGATTTAACAAGGCAGGGCAATTACTTTTTAACATGGGGCTAGTTGGGTTTGGATAGCTTTTTCCCCCTTAATAAATGAAATCATAATTTAAAACTTTTACTTGGACTGCCAGGGTGCTCAGTGGACCATGTATGCCACATGCCTGTGGAGCGGGCAGCTGACCTGTGGCCTTTCCTGCGTGTCTTCCCCTATATCCACTTTCCTGTCTCTCTTCACTGAGCACTATCTAATAAAGGCCAACATTGTCTAAAATTAAAAGTTATCTGATTAAATATGAAAGTGTGACAAATATGAAAAAAAAGGAAATCACGAAGTGTGTCAGATACTTTTCACAGCACTGTAGGTGGGTACTGAATGAAGACAAAAAGGTAAAAACCTGTTGACAAAACAATAAGAAGGAATCTAATTCCAAAGCCATCCTGCTGCCCGCTGTCAGTGACTACAAACGACTGACCTCAAAAACAATGATGAAGGCCAGACGGGCTGCCAGGACGTGCCAGAACTGCAGAGTGTATGAGTAAGGCTCGGCAGAATCTGGAGGCTCCCTGTAGTCACGATACCTTTAAGGGGACAGGGAGAAATTAAGGTCAAAGTTCATCCTGGAAAAGCACTGATTACTCATCTACTCATGTCAGTGACTAAACAGCAGACAGAAAAAAGGTGAGTGGGAAAATTTCCTGCAGCTTACTGGAGGATGCTGACAGCATCTGGTCTACATTCACTTCACTGTATGTCTGTATGTATTTTACATTCCTTTATTGTAGGTGCTTTTAGCTACAGTGTGTTAAAAATGAACAAACTTCTGTTTCCATGAGGTGTTTCTGTTTGCTACATACACCTCAGCTGTCTTAAAATAAGAGCTTTAACCTTTTGCTTCTCACACCACCTGCAATACTTCACAGCTTCTCCAAACAGCTCCGAGCCATTCGTCCTGGGCTGCGATCTCCTCTCAAAATCTGACACCTGGAAAACTGAGAGACTGGCGTTGACGTATCCCATCATACACCTGCGGCACACACACGATTAATGATTTTAACAACTGTAGCATCTAAGTTATTTGTTTCCCACACGACGTTAAGATAAAAACTGTAAAATCATCACTCACCCTTCCCCGGCTCGGCCCTGACCAGCGCAAGGCCCATACTTGTAGGCGTAAACGAGGCGAGGGATGAAGTCTGAGGTAACTGCAATCACAAAGGCGTTGGTGATGACGGACAGGATACCGATGCCCTCCAGAATGCCGTACCAGATCCCTGCCAGTGAAGAATCACGTGTTTACAAGGACACCCCGTAAACAGGGAGGTGTCTCTCCAATAAAGGAATAAACTGTCTTTTATTCACCTATGTCTTTGGCTTGTGATGGCAGAGGGCGTCGCCACTGTGTGACAAACTTGTAGGCATCTAAACGGATCTCGATGATGTTGTTGATCAGCGCCAAGAGAGGGGCGAGAGGGAAAGCTGCCACGAAGATGGTGGTGAAGCCAAACTGTAAAACTGAAGCACAGTGCATGACTTCAGAGGTCTGCACTACAAAGCAGGATTAGCAGGACAAATCCAGACACTTCTGCTGCACAGTAGCTTGCCCCTTAAGCGATCTACATTTGAGTGAAACTACAAAACCTCTGCCTGTTGGCCACTCAGGTCTCATGGAAAATGGTGTAACCATTCCCCAAAGATCCAGCAGACCTCAGTGCACGGGCATTGAAAAGGTCTATTTATTTCCTGCCTGCTGAAAACCTGAAACTTCCTTACTCTTTAGCTCTTTGTATAGGAGATTTTCAGAGCTTACTTTCCATTTTAAATAAAGTTTTTTTTTAATCATTCGGTTAACCTGCTGCCTGGGAGCATGCAAAGGAAAGAATAGGGCTAAAACAGAATTACATACCATGAGAATACATCACATTAATCAATGCATTAATTTCAATGTTTACAATCATACCTACTCATTCCCCAATCAAAAGTAATAATGCTGTTAAGCCTATTACATATTTTATCCACCTTTCCTCACTAGTGGTGCTTTTAGACTGCACTGTTTTTAAATTCTTCAGATTTGTTCAGGAGTTTGTTCCTCTACTGAGGAAGGTTCTGTGTTTAATCATATACTACAAACTCCCCCCTGGGTTTACTTACTGAGTTCAAAATCACTGTTGTGACACAACTTAGCCTGATTAAGGTTATTAGGGTTTGTGAAGCCAGACAGTAAAAAGACTTACTGGCTATCTTAGTTTAGTTTAGACTAGAATGTAATGTAGAGTCACATTATTGGCCTCCTCATGAATAGAAGGCCAGCAGTCTCTCTCCTTATTAGCTTTTTGTGTCTTGAAGCATGTATATAGTGGATTTATTTGAGCTTTTTCACTGAAAGCTGCCAGCTGGGAATGGGTAAATGTAAAAACTCTAGGATGAAAATCCAAAACAATGATCCAAAACATCAAATACTCCTTAAAGCTCCTTAAAGCACGTGGGAAGGCTTCCAACTCTAATTCAATATAGTGCAGTGTCAGGATTACATAACATGGATTGCAGCCGCTGGGACACGAGATGAAAAAATGTATTTAGAAAAATTCTGTTACTGAAGATTAAACTGTGGAGTGCATTTTGGGTTAACCTTAAAATACAGGCTTATTTCATTCATATTGTGCTTGACATCCAACATACTCATCTCCAGGTATTCATCAAACAGTCCGTAGGCATTCATTGGCTGCAGGTTAAAATCCCTCTCCCACTGTGGGAAGCTGGCCTTGGCATTTTGGCCATGTTCTCTCCTCAGCCTCCGCCTTGTCCACCAGTTCTGGATCAGCCTGAAGAAATAGAAACAACACAGCATGATCTTCTTCTGCTACTACAGTAAATCCAGGTGCTCAGAAATACATATTTGATTTTAAAAAAATAGCCTAAAAGAGAAAAGCTCTAAGTCAGGAAAAGATCACAATGTGGGTTAAAATACAAGGCGACAGTGAGACCAGTTTCACTATTGAGTGATAAATGCATCGCAGGACCAACACTATTAAAAAAAAGAGCAGGATTCATTGTCTGGGGACCGTGACTGAGCAGCTGTTCAGTCTGACACTGCCATTTCTTGACCAACATAGACTGTAAGTAAAAGACGGATGCAGCCACTGAAATCCCCAGCTGTGGACTACAGTTTTGAAGCCTAAAGTTTTGCCATCACTGCTTTGTTTGTTTGTTTTTGGTGGTGGTGGTTAGCACCGTTGCCTCACAACAAGAAGGCTCTAGGTTCAAATCCACCTTGGTCTTTCTGTGTGGAGATTGCATGTTCTTCCCATGCCTGCCTGGGTTTTCTCCAGGTACTCTGGTTTCCTCTCACAGTCCAAAGACATGCAGTTAGTAGGGTTAGGTTAATTGGTGATCCTAAATTGTCTCTCTGTGTTAGCCCTGCAACAGGCAGTTGACCTATACAGGGTGTACCCTGCCTCTCACCCTATGACAGTTGGGATAGGCTTCAGACCCCCCCACACCCCCTCCACAACCCTGAAAAGGATAAGTGGAAGAAAATGGACGGATGACTAGCCAGAGGTAGGGAGTTGTCGGCTGATCCTAGCACTGGCTAGCTAGCTTGGTGCTGGCCACAAAGATGTATTTCCAATTCAGTGTTAAATGAAATAAGATACTAACTTGTTGGAATCAGGCTTAAAATAAATTTGCTTACTGAAAACTTTTAACAGATGACTGCTTAGATTTTTCAAGTACAAACAAACTCCAAATTGTACAGCACCCACTTGTCACTCAGTGTAACCATGACTTTGATATGAATGCCCAAATACAGCTGCTCTGAGCAGCTAGTTATAGCACGGTGGCAGGCTATAAACTTCATTATTTCTGCTGTTAAATGGATATTTTAATATGGAGGTCCATGGTTTTTGGCAAGTGGTCATCCAAGGTATTGCAGTTTCTTGTTTTGTGTCGGTTTCGTTTTTCAAACCTGGAGGTTGCTTTTTGTCTAAACATGTAAGACATTCCCTTTATTTTAAGGTAACAGTGGCAAATGGAACTCACGGGTAG
Source organism: Australoheros facetus (assembly GCA_030220045.1). Lineage (NCBI taxonomy): Eukaryota > Metazoa > Chordata > Actinopteri > Cichliformes > Cichlidae > Australoheros > Australoheros facetus. The sequence continues at coordinate 5,069 of JASGAU010357277.1, forward strand.
CCGAGCTCCATAAAATTGTTCCATGTCTGTTTTAGCACCATGATGATTCCCATCTGCATACAGAGGTCAATGAGACAGCCACTGGGATGGCACTGAGGAGACAAGAAAGAGACGGGGTGAAAACCAAACTTTAGTCCTTGCCAACATTTTAAAGTGTAAACAAAAGAGTTACATTTTAAAGAAGGTGCACTGTATTGCTATAATAAGTCATTAATTATTAGTCATTAGTCATCCAAGGTCTCGCAAGCATCACTTACTGGAAAACACCACCTGCAACAATGCAAATGCAGTTTATTTTGGTGAGTCTGCAGTCAAGACCTGTAATTATTATTCACACACTTATTTATGGTTTATCCCTGCAATTTGTGAATGTGCTTTAAATGGCAGTAATTTCTTCAAGGACAGTAATGGTTCTGCATGGTCATAAAAGGCTGACTGAGGCTACACTTGTACTGTATATGTCACATTATAGAGACCTTTTCCATTTTGCTGCTGAGAGAAAACAACTGGGAAAACATTAGCTCAGCACCTAAAAGCGTCGGCTCAGGCCTTTTGTCCCCTTAGACCACTTCACTGTATTATTTCCCTGCATGTTCCCATAAGTACCGCTTACTGATGATGGGGGTTAAATGCCTGGTGGCTAGGCATACAATAATAGCTTAATGCCCAATTTAGAAAGATGTTGATCCATAATGCTTTGCGATTATTCCCCATTGGGAAAAGGAAAGTCATTACTCACTTCTTCCAGTTTCCAACGATTTATGAGACGCAGATATGCACCAGGTCGACCTGTGAATCTATCAACCCAGGAGGGAGGATAGCAGGAGTGAAACAGAAAACAGCAGACACTTAGAGTTAGACATATAGCTTCACTATAAGCTACGTTAAGCTTTGCTCAAATAACGTTAAACGTATTAAAAAGAAAAAAATTAAAATCTCTGCTTGATTTTTAAATCTTGATGTTGCAAAGTGACAGAGATAAGATAAGATAATCCTTTATTTGTCCCACACTGTGGGGGAATTTACAACAGAGTTTTCTGGTACTGAAAGACCTGAGATGTCTTTGTATCCCTTGGGTGGACCTTTGAAGAGAGATTAAATAATAATTGTGGTATCTGTGATATCTTATAGAGTAGATGTATTTACCCTGCATATGTACAAGAGCTAGAAAAGATTAGAGTTATCATAACTGTACTTAAGAGGATAGTGAGGATGAGTTGAAAGGGAATTCTATATAACGTAAGGTAGAAGAGCTGGAATATTAATCCAAGTGCAGGGGAAAATGTCACAACATTGTGTGTAAAGACAAAGGCTATGTGAACAAATGTACAGTGGAAGAAATAATTATTTGATCCCCATATATTTATTTGTAAGTTTTCTCACTTCCAAAGAAATGAACAGTCTCTAATTTTGATGGTAGTTTCACTGTAACAGTGAGAGACAGAATATCATCTAAAAATGTGGAAAAATACACATTACATGAAAGGTATAAATTTATTTGCATGTCATTGAGTGAAATAAGTATTTGATCCCCTACAACCCAGCTGAATTCTGGCTCCCACAGATCAATCAATCTATCAATGAATCTATTACAGATACATGATCATGAGAAAACTACATGGGAGGAGCTTGTTAATGATCTGAAGGCAGCTGGGACCACAGGCACCAAGAACACCACTGGTACCACTATACGCCGTAATGGACTGAGATGTTGCAGCGCCTGGCCCCTGCTCAAGAAGTGAACATTCATTCATGTTGGCAGAAAGTGTTGTGATCAGATGAAACCCAAATCGAGCTCTTTGGCATTAACTCGACCCGCCAAAAACTGCAGTTCCTCAAATGGCTACTTGAGGCTGGCTACAATTCCCACAGACCCACTATAAAGTATAAAGTTTACAAATGGTTTTCCTGTTTAAACAGGTACCAAAGCTGACTTTAATCTCTACAGGTAACTGTTTGTGTGTTAATAACAACTGTACAGGGAATTCATTTTTCAATCTGTTTAAAATGTAGCACGGCTCAAAGTTATGCTGCTTTTAATGACGGGTGGCTGCTGTTTTGTCTTTCTCAGAGTTCAGCCGAGTTTATGAATGAACTAATTTATTATCACAGCAACATCACTGCACCCTGCTAACCAAGCTAACTAGCCAGTGTAAGAATAAGTTAATAAGAACCCAGATCAACCCAGCTACGCACATTTGCATGAAACAGGTTACAGGTTACGGGATTAAATTATTAGTTACTTCCTGAGTGGCACCTGCATTGTGTTTTCAAATTGCTTGTGACTTCCTCACCTTCCCAAAAAGAAGGCAATGTAGAAAGTTGAGCTGTTAAGATTGACAAACTGAAAAAGGAACATCTTGAAAGTAAAGCTGTTCTCCCACTCTGACTCTGTCCTCGGTTGCTCTGTGGTTGAACAGGGAGAAAAGAAGGAATAATGAGAAACTTACAAAATTAAATTTCCATAGTAGCACAACTATTTTACCAAGACCAGATATGTTTTTAATGAGTAAAAGGAGTTTATTTTAAGAATATCATGACATTCTTAAGAAAAAGACATTGTACAGTAGTGGGTAGCATTTAGGCCTTAAGGTTATTATAAGATTATCTTAGATTAGATCACGTGCCACCAACTTACCTAAATTTGTGAGAAGCAGAGCAACTTTTTCATAAAGCTGAAAAAAAAATAGTATTACAGTAATTTTACTGACTAAGAACTGGGCTAAAAGCATATAAAAACTCAAAATAATATTTTTATATGTCTCTATGCAACTATATGTATACTTTAGCCATTATGTTAAAAAAGACAGTATTTCTGATTATTGCAACCTAAAATTTATTTATTAACCATTTTTATTATTGCTCTGCCTCAGCACACACAGTCGACGCACAGCGAACGCTTACCACGTTAAGGAGCATGATGATGCAGAAGTTGATGCAGACTGCCGTGCCCGTGGTCGCCACCTGAGAGTTGTTCCTGATGAGAGCCCAGCCGAAGGCAGCGAAGGTGCTGACAGTGATGACTCGGTAAATGACGATGCCAAACACGGCAGCAATCACCACCAATATCTGTGACATGAAAAAAATAACAACGTTGAGAGAACATTTCAACTGTGCATCACATGCTTAGCAATACACACGATAGCTGGAGATATTATCTCGAGAAGGCTATTATTAGATGCAACGGTGGAAATTCTAATTGCAGACAACAAAACATTCGACACATTTAGTAACAGATTTGTTTATTAAGAATGGATAAAACTGGCTCCTGTACAAACAGAATGGGAGGATCTTAAATAGGATAAATACAAGGATGATGTCTCTTTACCCCAGAAACTCACCATGAAGAAAATCCCAGATGTAGAAACGATGAGGCGACTGTATTTATCAGAGAAGGCCTGATAAGGCTCAGGTTTCCCAGATATAGGGTTCATCCTCTCCTTCTTTGAGTATTTGGCCTCAAACTGAGGACGTATTTCTTCCTGAAAGACACAGGATATTTGACTGCTACAAAATATTAGCTACATATCAAACTTGTCTTCAGTGTAATTAAAATGTATGGCAATATTTGATTTTATTCTATTCTAAAATCATATAAACAGAAAGAAATGGCAAAAAAAAATGTATATGATAAATGCATATCTTTAACTTTCACTTTCTGTAGCAAGAAAGCACAGAATTAGCAGACAGCTCTGCTGAGTGTGTGACACATACACTTTATACAGTCATGAGAAAAAGTACAGCCTTACTGCTTTCATAGGAGGGGAAGCAGCAGCTGAGTGCTGCTAATCAAATACACTTGATTAACTGATCGTGTGACTGTCTCTATAAAAGCAGGTTTTGGCAGTTTGCTGGTCGAGAGCTTTCAGGTATGTGTTAACACAATAACACTACGTTCTCAGGAGTGGATATCACCAACATCAGACCATGCAATGCTCAGAGAAACTGCAAAGAAAATGCAAGAGCTACATCACAGACCTCAGTGAGCATGTTAAATGTTAAAGTTCATGATGGTACAATTAGAAAAAGACTAAAAAGTATGACTTGTTTGAAAGTGTTGCCAGGAACAAGCCACTTGGGCACTTTGCAGTCATTGACTTGAACATATTAGGTCATAGATAGATAGATAGATAGATAGATAGATAGATAGATAGATAGATAGATAGATAGATAGATAGATAGATAGATAGATAGATAGATAGATAGATAGATAGATAGATAGATAGATAGATAGATAGATAGATAGATAGATAGATAGATAGATAGATAGATAGATAGATAGATAGCCTTTCAAAGAACACATTCACTATCTAAAATGTGATTGACAGATGAGGCTTGGAGGTTGCTACACAAGACAGGAGAGAACATAATAAACCCACAGAAATTACTTTATGACAGCTGTGTGGGTCTTTAGCCTGCTACAGCTTTCATTGTAAATGTGTTCCAAATATACATTTTCAGTGACTCATAAAATGAATTGAGACAGACTTGACGCAGGCTCTCAGTACAACAGCTCCACCTTTTTAAATATATGCTTTGACACTGATGTGGACTGAAAAGGATGAGAGTAGGCAAACATTTCTCCAGGGCAGACGTGCTTGTTCATGAGAAAAAGAAAGAACTCAAAATTGAAATATAATTGGCCGTCTTTTTACTCCTAATTTCTTTTCACAGCATTCATTTATGTGAAATGAATCAGATAAGCTTCAGGTACATCTGATTTACCTCCTCTTCTTCCCAGTCAATGAGGTCCCAGTCATATGCGAGGACAGCTCTGCGTCGCTTCCAGAACTCCAGGAAAACCGTTGCTGGAAGGCGTGAACAAAACACTGGACATTAGTATTAAAGTATGAATCTGTGAGCCCAATAAAGGAGAAATCACTTTAGTGTGTCAGCAGATCAAAGTGAAATGAATTTTATCAGCAGGTATTCTTGGCGTGCACTCTGTGGTAGCTGCAATCCTGCAGGGTAAAAGAAAGCAGAATTTATATATTTTATGCATCACCAAATAAATAGATTAGCATTCAAGTGGCAATGTGATGCACAGTTTGTGCTGCTGTAACTTACAGCAGGGCTTCATTTGTGATGTTAGTAATAACCAGTAAAACGTATTCGCCCAGCAGAGAATCTATATTGTAAAAAGAAAACATGGTGTTTCCAGCTGATTTTATACCAAAACTGAATGAAACCTTCTCCCAACCAGGTTATGATTTAGCCAGGTAAGCATCCATGACGCCTGCTGCTGAATCAAAACCATGCTGAATATTCATATGAATGGGTGGGTGTGTACAAACTTTTGACTGATACTGTATCCATATATATTTTCTATCTTGTCTATTCTAGAGAGACGCCAATTGCAAGAAATTGCTCTTGCCTGCTGTTGCTTTAAACAAGGTTGATGAGTAAACAACAAACCAATTAGCCTACAGCGGTTCAAAGAGACCATAGAGTAAAGGGAAACTGCAGAGCAGGGTGTTACATGTATAGCAATTTGATTAATTGTTCATGTAATATAGCTTTAAATAGGCACATAACAGGCAACCTGATGTAGTCTGTGGGACTATGATTCACTGAGGAACATTTGCATCTTTTATTTCTTCACGTTTAAAACATCACTAAATAAAAACATATATCACTCTGTAGGTGATATTTTCTTGAACATCACAGATCACAAAGCAGATCTGAAGCACTTTAAATTATTGTCAGAAACTGGTTAAAAGTTAATCGAGGGTTTGGGTAAATAAAGACCAAAGCCCTCTGGATTTCTGCATTGTGTGCAACTGGCTTAATGCAAACTGTGGAGTAATAAATAGTGAGAGGCTGGTTTGATGCCAACGTTATCCAACTTTGACGATATCACATGTCAAAGTCACACTAAAGTGCTTTTTGGACCGGCGTTTACAATGCACAACAGCTCAGAAACAACACTGAGCCACAGAGGTTAGGAACTGCTGAACAAAGTCCTCCGGATAGCTTACTTATTGCACACACTGCTCAGATCAGAGGCCTTCATCCTCAACATTTCAAACACACGCTCTTCATTTATTTTCTCTGTCATGTCCACATGCCTTCCAAACTCACATTAGAGAAAGATGTTTTCAGTGTGAACGCTCAGCTCTATGAGGAACCAGCGGGGGAGTGAACTTCTGAGGAACCTTAATGAGGGGATTTGAGTGGATTCTGTGCTGCAGTTCAACCTAAAAATTCATTCGGACAAGCAGCGAGAAGAAGTGAACGTCAGGTCAGTGCATTATTACACGTTCTCTTAGACTTTCTGTTAAATAAAAATGGAAAACTGAAATGTTTTTGCTGTATTTGCAGACCTCAAATGGTGCTCCGACATGCCAGAGCAGCTGTGAAAACAGCTTTGGTGCTCTGCATTGGTCGTTAAGCTCGGCAGTTTAAATTTGCAGGTCTTTCTAAATGTCTAATAAAATACAACTATGTATGTTCAGCTTTACAGGAATCAAAAACAATGTTACATGTGGTTTAACTTTGTAATACTTAGCGTTTAGCTGGGCCTTTATTTGTTAATTATGTAAGAGCTGATAAAGTTTGCTTGTTGATATGATAAGGGAGTAGGATTGTGGATTTTACTGTAGAGTAAAAATGTTATAGTTCAATAACAAGAATTCCAGTGCCTTTATAACAACACATAACTGAAATCTTGTAAGAGTTTTAGTAAGTTTAAACTCACCGAGGGTGTCTGCAGAGCTCTAGTGAGGTTTGAAATCTATATTAGAAGGAAATGCACTCCATCCAATGGACGCTAACTGGATGATTCTTATTATATACTCCAATGAAAAGTTAATCTGTTTAACGTGCAGCAGTGTTTCTATTTGCTGTCTGTGTGAAGCTGTACAATCAAAGCCCCCCTCTTCTTCCCAAGACACAAATTAAAAATGCAAATTAAAACACCCAAACAATAATCAGCTGTGATGTTTTGCACCTTGCTGTCAAGGTTGTCTCTGCCTGTATTAGCAGATAATCTTCAGCAACACTTTAACATCTAAACATATTTTCTAACAGCATCATTACTTCTTCAGTTCACCAGCACATGAAATTACAACTATGATCCTCCTCAGAATCTTTTTGATAAAGTTGTTAGCAACATCCTGAAGCCAAGTAAAAGCATTCACTGTATTTCCAAAAGTATTCGCTCATCTGCCTTCATGTATAGGAATTTCATTCTTAATCCAGAGGGTTTAATATGATGTCGGCCCACCCTTTGCAGCTGTAACAGCTTCAACTCTTCTGGGAAGGCTTTCCACAGGTTTAGGAGTGTTTCTGGGAATTTATTACCATCCTTCCAGAAGTGTGTTTGTGAGGTCAGACAGATATTGGATGAGAAGGCCTGGCTCGCAGTCTCCATTCTAATTCATCCCAAAGATAATCTATCAGGCTGAGGTCAGGACTCTGTGCAGGCCAGTCAAGTTCTTCCACACCAAACTCACTCATTCATGTCTTTATGGACCTGCTTTGTGCACTGGTGTGCAGTCATGTTGGAACAGGAAGGGGCCATCCCCAAACTGTTCCCACAAAGTTGGGAGCATCAAATT
>JASGAU010357282.1:0-11427 GCA_030220045.1 Australoheros facetus
CGTTTTTCGGCCGAGCACCGAGTGTTTTGGCGGTGGGAAACCCGCCTAACAGTTCAAATTACGGCTCGGGCTCCGGAACCCTGTTGGTGGGAAAGAGCCCTCAGTGTACTTCTGTGGTAATTTAAATGAGATTTTATTCCTATTCATGCCATGGTCTGTGGATTTTGTTGGGTTATTTTGAGTTCTATTGTCTCTAGTTTCTATTTAATCTTTAGATTCTGTGTTTAGTTTTTGTTTTCTTTAATATATAGAAATCTTTCTATTTGATTCCTTGTATTTAAGTTTAGTCTAGCATCTGTGGTGTCATCTTGTTAGTTCCTGTTTTATTTTGTTAGTCCTCTCTTGTGTCTGATTATTGTCTTAATTAGTCTCAGCTGTGTCTTGTTACCCTGCTGTTTTCAATCTTTCTGTTTACCTCCTGTGTCTATTTAAAGCCACAGTTTGCCTTCTTTCGTGAGTCATATGGTATTTTAATGTGAAAAAACAGGTTAAAGCTTGCAATGTGGAAACCGTGTACAAAACAAGGTTAATATAGAATAACCTNGGCTTTGCATACTTATTATCCTGCATCCTGAGCTCTGCATTGTTATTTTGGATTTTTTTGTGAAATTTATATGCTAAAAAATGTAGATTATTCCCAATCCCAGAGAAAAGAAAACATCTTTAAGTTCGTCACATGCAGGAAAAAAAATTACAGTGCATTCATTAAGGGGATGTGGCTCAGTCACTCGTTTGTACATCATTGCCAAGTAGGGTATGTAAAAGTACTTGTTGTACATTAATGTTTTAAAAAATATTCAAAAACCTTTAAAAATGAACTAAAGCTATCTCAAGAATATGATGAAAAAAATATATCCACTAATTTAGCAGAGATATCAACTGAAATTAAAATTGGGGGGTGTACTTTCCTGTAATATCAGTTTGTACCAGAAGGTGGTGCAGTGACTCAAAATAACCTTTATTTAACAAGACAAGTCATTAAGAGCAGATTGGGGGTAGGGTTAAATAGAAATATCAGAAGTTAAAAAAAAAACAGCACCATATATTTGAACATTTAAATTAAAAACATTTAAATTCACTCACTGGTAAAATGCTGCCCACTGGTGGTGAAAGATTTAATGTTTTGCAGAGGGTGATTACAAAATGTATCTTTATGAACACAACCTACTTATGAACAGAGACTTTGTGAGTAATTAGAAGTTTTGACCTTGACTCTATTGTGTGTTAATCGTTTTAGGGTAAGCCTAAGTGCTTAAGGAATCACAGGCTTTACAGTGCAAAGCCCATTGGTTCTGTAGTGCTTTATCCACTGCAGTGTGTTTGCTCCTGTCGATGATGATGATGATTCCCCGAGGGAGACGGTGACAGGATATCATGAACAGATGAGAAGGTGAGTGCCGGGTCAGGAATGGAACTGAAAACAAAGGAAAATACTCTTCGGGAAGCATGTTTCACTGAGTCAGCTGGACTGATGTCAGATATTCAGAGCAATTCACATCATCGCCATAAGGCATGAGGACTTCAGGGAGCGGGGTCATCCGGGGTCGTAGGGGTCAAACCCTGCCATATACGTCATTACAGCGGAAAAGATGACCTCTTCAGAAACCTCTTCAGTTAACTCTTTATGTTGGTCCAAAAATGAGCCACCAATCTGCCCATGGTGCACCTTACTTCTCCCCAAAGCCAGTTGAGAGTCTGCATGATCATCTGATTATGGGGCCTCTTAATGGATCCCCCCCTCTTGTTATAAATCCAGAGGTGAACAAGCTTTTGAGGTAATAGCACGTTTTTATAGACTTGCTTTTATGTGGTTCCTCATGGAAGGAATGAAACGTGAAAAAAAAAAAAACATGAATCTCAATGATTGAAGTGAGCCGTTTTTCATTGATTTCAACACTAGGTTTCATTTTTAAGTCAAGTCAGTTTTATTTATAGAGCACATTTTAAAACAACAGAAGTTGACCCAAAGTGCCTTACAGGCAAACTCTTTTGCTGTCTTATGGCAGCACACAGCTGCAACATGTACATAATGGTCTGCAAAACTTACTTAAATAGCATTATACCTCTGCTGAGCAGGTCAGGGCATTATGTCCAAACAGCTATGGCCGGTCATGTCACCTACTAAAAACAGAGGTAGCTGCTGTAAGTCGGTAAGTTGTGGCACCATCTCCAGATAATTGCAGCAGGTTGTAGGTGTAACCTCCAAAGTGCTGCGACACATTGTAGCATCATCTCAAGACAGAGGCAACTGCCTGTTAGATCATGGCATCTCTCCCAAACAGAGGCAGCTGCTGGGGTAGATTGTGGAATCATCTCCAAACAGCTGAGGCAGGTCGTGGCATCGTCTCCAGACAGAGGCAGCTGTTGCTTTAGTTTGTGGCATCACCCCAAACAGCCACGGCAGGTCCTGGCATCACCTTCAAACTACAGCGTGTACCCCAGAAAATCAGTGGCATCTGAGGGTGGTCCTCTAAATGCCACAACCAGCTGCCGCTACCATGATTTGAGTCAGCCACTGCTTCTGCACAGCTTTGTGCAAGACAAACACACAATCCTGGTGGTCCCCCAAGGCAGTCAGGAAAAAAAGGGTCTCCAAGTCTCAAACTACATTTCCAGGCTCTGAACTGAGTTCCTGTTCAAAATAAAGGAGGTCAAATATGTCTGGATCTTGTTCATTAGTAAAGTGACATTGACGTGTGGATTGGTGCAGCGTCAGCAGTAAAGCGGAAGGCAAAGCTTTCCAGCTACCATCCTTGTTCCAACACTCATATAGTCACGAGCTTTGGGAGAGAGAGAATGCGGTTACAAGAAGCCAAAACAAGCTTCCTTTTCAGGGAGGCCCTAAGAGACTCAACAAGGAGCAGTTATTGCTGCTCTTTGTTGAACACAGTCAGTTGATGCCTCCTGGTTGCTTTCCACTGGAAGTTCTCCCTCCAAATGGTCAGATACCCAGAAGATCCTGGAGATAATACTTCTCATTTGGCCTGGGAAGACACTGGGAGTCCCAAAGGGGAGGTGGACATCTTAGTCTGATTCTTCATATGAACATGGATTTGATGTTATAGTTTAGAGAGCTTTAGAGGAGCTGCTAGGTGGAGTTTTTAAAAATGGTTAATGAATAATGCATGCAGCTGCTCCCCAATGATCCAAAGGTGCTTATCCAAGTAAGGTTATACCAACAAACAAGAAACTGAGTGCTTTCCTGTGTATGCATTGTCTAACGCACCTCACAACATCTCAGCCAGCGCATTTTACCCATCTCAGTTCTGCTCAGCAAACACGGCTAAACAATGTTTTTGTTTTTCTCTGCTCGTTGTTTTAGGGGGAAAGTAGGGCAAGAAGAGCTACAGGCTCGTGTAAGTGCCAGCCCATCGAACATCACAAACACACATAGATACATATCAAATGAGCACAGATACACAAGCTTTAATAACTTCACTCCAATATCATCACAGTGAAATGAAGGGATGTCTGAGCAGGTTATGTTAGTGGGATGATTTATTTTTTTTCTTCCAAATCTGTGCTCTGAGGACATCAATGGATGGATGTGAGTGTGTCTACAGGCTCCCGAGGAGACACAGAGGCTGGTGTTATTAGGTGATGGCTTGGCGCTGCTGAGGGAGGCGGACGAGGGACGATCAGAGGAAATTCTTGCTATTGAAGTTCAAGTCTCTGACTCTCAAACACCTCTGCTGCCTCACATACTTCTGCTTGCTGAGGTCCGACTACCTGAGTGGCTGTGAGGTGATTTTTAGAGATGTACGTCAATTATCCCAATTAAGTTAAATGTAATATGAATTTCAGTTAAATTTTGAAAAAAAAATCAAATTCAACAAAGAAAAAATTTAAATGGCTTACTAAATGCAGTAAAAATAGCATAGCAAATATGACATTAAATTTATTCTCTTTTCCAGATACATTTTTTTTATTCTTGGACTTAATTAGCTTTGCATTTTCAGACTTTGTAACCTTTTCCAGACTGATAGGAACAGCTGAGAAACAAAGACTGTTTCTCAGCTGTTCCTTTAGATCCTGGCATGATTCATTTCACAGTCAGACACAACACGGGGCCAGGTAGGTTTTGAATAGCTTTTCCCCCATAAGTGAAATCATCATTTAAAAACTGATTTGTGTATACTCAGGTCATCTTTGACTAATATTAAAATTTGTTTGACAATCTGATGTTTGAGGTCTTGCTGCATGTTTGATGAACTTGAAGTACATAAAGATATCCAAACTTACCTTCACATTCAGTCTAAAGTATCCAATTTATGGTCTGTGCTGGTACAGTGTTTTCCATTCAGTTCACAGTCTTAAGTCTTTGGTTGTATTTTTGGATGAGACTTCAGCTGCTTTATTGTAATGATATTATGGGCAAACAATACAAGCACTATAAACAAATAATTTTCTTCACTTGTGTTTTAAGACAAAAACATTTCTCCAACAGAGTGAGTTAGCCTTTTATTGGACAGTATTTTTGGTAATCCTCAACTTCAAAATGTTTCCAATAACTATGAACAAAAAACAAAAAACGAAAGCATTTATTGACAGTTCTTTTTTGTGGAATGACGAACCACCAGGACTGGACCTGAAGCGTCTGGTACTGAACCCGAACCTGTAGTTCAGGTAATACAATGCTGCCATCTTGTGATCTGTTATGAAAAGTGCACTTGTAGCTGCAAATAGTTGTATAGTTTCAACACAGACACGGAAGCTATCGTGGTCAAGATATGATCATGGTATCAAAATAAAGGGTAAAAAGGAGACCTTTCATAAGCCATAACTTGTTTTGACCAGCCACCTATTGCACACGGTGAGCCCTGCACAACAGTCCCAGTTTCTCATGTTGGTCAGTGGAAAAATTAATTGCCCACCCCTGCTCTATATCTTAGACATTAAATTGGTGCAGTTTTGCTATTTATGACACATCCCATGATACTGATGCTCAGAGTTGGTTATAGAGATTTGGGCATTAGATTGTGACACTTTGGGGGGGGGGCTGAAAGGTTTCATGTGGATACTTCCTGTATTTAAAGCTTTAAAATGTGGGAAAAAATAATTAAAAAGCACTGAATTTTGACCCACCACGGACTCTAAGGGTCTGTAAGTCAGAAAATCTTCATAGTATGAGTGATTTTTCTTCGAATCAGTTTTTTTGCTGTCAGACGTTTAAGCTGCACGCTTCCGTCTTCTTCTCCTCATCTCTGCAACATACATTCACACACATTAAACATTATATGAGCAAATGTGAATCTTCACATCACAGCACTGACAGCTGTTTACTTACTGACTGAAGTCTGGCTGGTTTCACTCTGATTAAGAGCTTCATCAGTTGGGACTGCAGGCTTTGATGCCCTCAGCAGGTATTTAGGTACATGCTGAAAAACAACAAGTTAAGAGTTCAAATTCGCAATTAATAAACAGAAAAATGGTCCATCTATCCCCCCCCCAAATCAGAAATACTTTCCCATCGACCACTATAAAGTTACTGCAAGATGGAGCGGTGCGCAACGCTTGTCTTTTAGCGAGGACTACATGACTGCAGACAAACTCAGTCAAAAATTTCAGGTGAAAACTCCCTGAAACTTTCCTTGGGGGGAAAAACAAAAAACAAACCCTTTCTTCAACACAAGAGCAGTAAATTCAGGTCAGAGTCGTGAGTAATATCACAAACTAACCACCTCTTATTACCAGTTTTATTTTTTTATATAAATAAATACATTTATGTGCAGGGCCCACACTTTGGAAACCAATGCTGTAGAAGATAGGCCCTTCTCACCATGTGTGCGCTTTTCTCCAAGCCCACTCCTGTTTTCCTGTCTCTATATAAAGAGAAGTTGAATCACGAAGCGCCCACAGACGACAACAATGAGCTTCTTCTCATCTCTGATTGCTGAAGTCTTGTCTTCAGGCTTTATTTGTATCGAGTTTCCATCGATTTGCACCTTTGCGATGCCTAAATCTACTTTTGTTCTTGTGTTTTTTATATTACTTCTTGTCTCCAGATACTTGCACATACTGAATCCTATACTAACACCAGATTCTAAAATGTAATAAGTGCATTATCAATTAAATTAATTGGCAGCATTTCGAAGTATTGCACCATGTAACATGAGGCCAGAAACTGCAGTGGAATACAGCAGGAACTTCAACAAATGCCCCTGATAGTATATTCTGTTCATCCCCAGCACCATATTTTAGCTTTGTGTGATTCTCACTTTAATTACTTATACTGAGCCTTGGTTTAGCCTGCCAGTTAACTGTCTGAAATAAGCTGCTTTTTTTCTTCTGACTGGCTGCCCCTCATCAACAGAAGGTTTGAACAGCAGGTAGGTGGAGCTTCTCTGATTGAGATGACTATATTATTTTTGCTCTCACCAGTGATCACACACACACACACACACACACACACACACACACACACACACACACACACACACACACACACACACACACACACACGAAAGAGCAGGAAAGAAAATATCAGAAACAGCAGTTTGCAGCAGTCTGAAGCCTGAACTTTTGGCTCGCAGGACTTATGCATAGATATATACACGTTATTTAAAACTTTAGTCATGTTTGTTATCAGCATCCAACATTGCAACAATATCTATAACAGAAAATAAGAAAAGCATGACAGTTCCTTCCTCTAAACTAGTGACAGTTTTTAGGCCCACAAAGAAGAACCCAAGCTTTTTTCAGACAGGAACCCCAAACAGGCGCAGCTGCCCTGCTCTTCACCAACAAGCCTACTACAGATCTGTCTGCACACACTTAACAGGGTGGAAAGTTCTTCGTGCACCAATGTTAGCAAAACAGCTCCAGGAAAAAAAGAAAAAAAAAAAAAAACATTCAGCAAGGTAGAAAATGTGGTTAAACACCGCAGCGCTGCTCGTACAGTAACAAGTATGCACTGCATAATTGTTAACATCAGAGAAACCACAAATGGGGTCTTTTCTTCCTGAGTGTCTGACAGCAGCTCATTTAAGTTAAGTAAGTCCCTCAGTCACACAGGCTTAGAGACCGGTTGGTGACCCCTGGCAGCTCCTGTCACTGGGGAAAAATGTGGATTCCCTGACCAGTTGGCGAACAGTTGCTGGAAGTTGCTGCTAGTCACTGGGTGAAATCGGTTGCACAGAGGGTGCAGCAGCAAAAACTGAGTGCTTTGGTCACTAGGAGTACGTACTTTGCATGGAAGACAGTGACTTGTCTGCAAACTGGCAGAACATTTGTAAAAGTTGTAAAATTGCGACGCAAACTGGAAACAGGGAATTTTTGGCCTCAAAGTAAAAATTGTGTCTTACAGATGCACAATAACAGCTGTTCTTCGGATAAATGGTACTCTGTGTAACATTGAACTTACCCAGGAGGTTTGTGGTCGAGGAATTGGACTCCTGCCGGCTCTGCTCTGGATCCTCGTGCTGCGTCGCCGTTCGGTTGAGCTGCTGGGACGATTCACGGTGGAGGGCCGAAGGCGACTGCTGATAGAGGCAGTTTCTTCCACTTCAGCCAGGAGGTCTGTGAGTTCTCCATCACTGATCTCCTCCTCTGCCAGGGAGCTCTCTGTTCAGCAACAGTTAACCAAAATAAACATGATGAGTTTTTCTTTTTAATTGACGCCTTTTTTGTTTGTCTTTTAATATATATGTTGTTTTTTTCTAGTAAAAGGATCAAAATCATTGATGTTATTGAGTCATTTAACATAAAATGACTCGATAATGTAAACATCAGTGTTTTAAACGTTTAAAACACTGAGGTGCATTATGTTCTCTTCATTTTATTACATTTTTGACCTTTGATTACAATTTTATTTTATAAAACTTGTACATTGCACTGAATTACTAAGCAACTGAAACAGCCTCACACATGTTAACACAACAGGGGGAAATAGAATTAGCGGAAACACACAGTTCATTACAGTCACAGCAAACTATGGGCATCCGCTGCAATATGCTAGCAGCCAAAGTAGAGGTTTTTGGTGTAGCCACCTGTACTTTTCTGCAACCAGTTTCTCAGAGCAACAACTAGCCACCATTTGGGAATCATTCCACTTGTGATCAGTGGTTGCTGACTGTGGCCTTACCAAGATATCTGTCCAGACCTCCTGATTTCTCACTGATGGCTATGATTTTAACATTAGCAGCTCATGAATAAAAGCCTGTGGTCTTTCGTATGTATACTGATTTACATTTTTATCCTCTTTAGAGGAAAAACTACTGTTTCTTATCGCTCACATGGACCTCTGCTGCTCTTCTGTTCTTTGTTTGCTGTGGGTATAAATTCAGTTACAAAAGTGACTTTAAATGTCATCAGTGATGCTCCATTATCCTACACACAAACTTACTGGGGTCACCAACCTCAAACTGCTCTTTAACTACACACTTTTACCTGTGTGATGAGGAGTGACTGCACACTCAGGACAAATCCAGTCACCTTCGGGTCCCGTGTTTAAAGATGGTCTCAAGCAGTGCATATGATACCTGGAAAAAGAAAATGTACTTCTTGGATATATTTTTCCTTTTTCTGTTGTCTAAAGTTCACCTATCTTTTCCTGCTGATCTTTTGAAAATTCTTTTGCTTTCCTGATGGCTCAGAACACTGGATGACACGTGTAGGGGTCTGTCAGGAGCCCAGAAACTCGCTGACATTTTAAACACACAATAATTAAAGCAGACAGACCACAGATGAGGATGGTTCCCTTTATTAGCCATTTAAACCCGTGCATGTCAACTTGTATGTTGTCATGCCAAAACTTCCAGGGTAGGTAAACTTTTGCTCAGGGTCATTTGGGTAGTTTCTGTTGTCATTATGATATAAAAAGGGCAAACACAATTGTCTGATAATAAATGGCTTCACCCAACCGCTAACCATGAATGAAAGAAAGGTTTTTGTTTTTCTCTGCTCGGGGAAAGTAAACTTTTGAACACAACTGTACAAAACATCAGTGGAGACATTCAAAAAGTGTCACAGGGTGGGGGATCACGACAAATCAAATCAAAATATTTTAATTCATACCCTGAATCACAGAGTACGCACACCAGCAGCCGGTGCCTCCGGTCTCCACGCCCACATTCCTCACAGATAACCGCAGCGCTGCTCTCCTCCTCTTCATCGTCGCCATCATCCTTTTTCCGTATCCTCACTTTGATCTACAGGAGCGCAAACACTTCAGCACACACTGGCACTTTTCACATATATTACTCAAATATTTCTGTATACTTCCTCCATCAAACCTTCTTTTGAATGTTGCCTTCGGGACTCGGTTTCTGGTGGATGAAAGCAAAACTGATCCGATCCACTGGGCACGTGTTAGCTGTCTGAAAATCAATGCAAAGCAACTAAATGTGTCAGCATAACAGTGTCTTATAATTTAATTCACATGTGTTTGTAACTATTTATTGAATGATGTACTAATTATTTTGTTTTCCTTAGTCACATGATGGTAAACATAATATACAGTTGTGGTCAAAGGTATGAAAATCATGGTAATTTGGGGCTTTTAATGGCTTCTTTGAACTGTTCTTTTTCCGGGGTAAAATTATTGTGTAGCATACATCTTTAACGACTTAAAAAAGAAAAAAAAAGAAGTTGGTGCAAAAATTTACATTTATTCAGGATTTTCTCTAATCCACACAGGGTCAAAAGTATACATACACCCGCACTAATTTTAGAAAGTTGCACCTTGATCAGATGCTTTTGGTAACCTATCAACAAGCTTCTGGCATATTAATGCGCCATCCTGGAAGAGCTGGACTACCTGTGCAATCTGAATGGGCTGCAGGTACTGATTCATGCTACCAGCAGAGACAAGAACACGAGAAAACAGCTAATTTTGAGGAAAAAAAAAATATGTCCAGAGGAATAAGGAAAAAGAAATGGTCTGTGGCCACCACCTCCAAAACCATTGCCTTTTGGGGGGGGGTTATCTTGTTGCTGCCTCTCCATTGCGCCTGTTGTTGCTTCCATTTGCACCACATGGATTGACAGCGGTTTATGCTTCCTAACTGGTCACACGCATCACACATCCCTGAAGTTTAACTGGCTTTGCGTTTTACTGTGCTGATCGAGTGTTCCCTAAATTTTTTTTTTTTTTGGAACAATTTACTGTAATCCTAAAATTCTCTTGTAAATGGCCTTATGTTGAGAAAAAAATAAACACATTTAAAAAACAAAGTTAAAAGAACAAACAAAGACTGACCACACTGCCTGTGGTAAATGTTTGATAATTCACAAATAACCTGTCAATAAGTTCAACATTGCAGATAGATATTTGGTCATTATTTCAGTGTGATGCTAAGCAGATCTTTACCTGAAACCACACGGCTCTGTTGATTAAACTGTTTCTAATCAACATTTTGAATCTTTGCTTATCTGCTGCATACAGATCCTTCCTATTTTGGTGTCAAACGAGCTGGTATGGCTCTTAACCGACAAATTATTTCACTCATATTAAAAGCAAAACTCCGAGCATAATCACCCCGTCAGATGTGTCAAATTTGGTTTTCTGTCATATATGGCAGCAGATAGATTGTGCACTGGTAGTTGGACACAACAAGTGAAAGACAGATTTTTTCCGTGACAGGTGAGTTTACCTGGGACCACTGGAGAATACATTCAAGGCAAAAGACGTGCTGGCAGTTCTCCAGAGAACCCACAGTCTGCTTGTCAAAGGGATTCAGGCAAATGTAGCATTTCACTGAATCAGACATCGAATCTTTGTTTTCTGCACCAGCGGCATTCAATGCAGGTGACTTATCCATCCCTTTCATTAGATCAGTATTAATGACTGATGTTCTGAATACGTTACTGCTTGCACACGGTTAAAACGGGACAATTATACTGGAAAAACGAAACCTGTATAAATGCTCCTAAGCCAACTCTACCTTTCTCTGGTTTCTAACAGAACCGACCACAACAACCGGACAGGCAGCATTAGCTGCTACTATCATGAAGCCGTTTCCGGTTGCCGCGTTAAAATAGATGTGCATAATATTACTATTAACTGATCTTGACTTTTACTTAGTTTGTGGTACAGCATATCACTTACAATTCGTGTGTAAAAGTAAATATATATAGCTACTATATTATTCAATCTTCACGCTCCGCGAAAACATCCGGTCGTGTCCTTTCATGCTAAAACTCGGTAGATTGTGATTGTGGCGCTTCATCGATATTTTTTAATTAGCGGAAGCGCAATGCACTAACTTGATATCTTTCACTTCCTGAATTAATCAGATTGTTAGAAATTCCGAGAAACCTTTTCATGTACAGAAAAAACGAGATTAACTAGATAATATTTCTCAAGCGACATGGTATCTTAAAACCCTAAAAGACCCATACATGACTTGACATCTTGAGTTCATGATCAGATTAGCCGTTTATAAGTGTCATCTATATTACTCAAATCTGCCAATATCTCCCTGTGGT
>JASGAU010357282.1:11478-22068 GCA_030220045.1 Australoheros facetus
CTCATGAAATCAAGCCTCCAGGTCATTAGAAACTCTTTTGGAATTTAAGTTCTCATTAATGCCTCTGGGGGTACCTTGCTCTCCCTGTCCTGTGTGTTGGCAGCTGACTCAAATCAGCCATGCTATTAGTAGTTAAGGTCAGGGAGAGGAGCTCTCTAGTGTCAGAGTGATTTTTACCTCACAGTGTTGGTTTAAACCACGCAGTATAAAGCGGAGGTGTTGAGCATTTAACCTTCTGACTGACTTTCATTTTGTGACCAACTTTTAGAATTTGTGTTGGTGATACTGGCTTGGCTGTCACTTTATAATAATAGTAATAATAAAAAAGAAACTGTATTTTATTCTTGATTTTCCTTCCTTATCTCCTTTTTCAACTTGGACACTTATTTTATTTCCCCAACATCCCCAGGACTTCCTGGGGCACATAAAAGAGCTGTGGCTCAGGTGGTAGAGTCGATAGGCTAATCAGAGGGTCAGTGGTTTGATCTCTGAATCCTCCAGTCTGCATGTTAAAGTATTCCCAAGTTGTCCCTGGTGCATTTGTGTGACCGAGGGTGTCTGAATGTTACAAAAGGAACTTTGGCATAAATTACAATGCACTGAGTGCTCAATTAGAGTGGGAAAGTGCTATATAATTACCACATAAATGGGTAAAGCTGGACCCCTGCAGTGTGTGAGCTGATTTTACACTCTGGCCAGATGATGATGCTGAATAGCAGGACTTATATTAAGTCATATATTTGCTTCCAAAAAAAAAAAAATCAACAGGCCCCATCACCTTTTGCAAACTGTTGTGATATAGATTTAGTTTTATAAACTTTCCATTACATCACAGTTTGCACCCATCTGAAAGGAAGGATTGCAGGGCACACTGCAGATTACTGAATTAAACTTTATTAAATGAGAAATTTCAGTTTATAATTTGCAAGAATATCATTGAGTCACTCAGTGTAGGGTGATG
The DNA here is from genome assembly GCA_030220045.1 of Australoheros facetus. Taxonomy (NCBI): domain Eukaryota; kingdom Metazoa; phylum Chordata; class Actinopteri; order Cichliformes; family Cichlidae; genus Australoheros; species Australoheros facetus. Next base: position 12,440 of record JASGAU010357282.1, read on the forward strand.
TACTTTCTTTTAGTCAGTTTTACCTACTCAACACTGAACCTACCACACAGAGCAGCATGCGCTGGTATGAAAATGCCTTAATCTGTTAAAACCTTCCAAGCCAAAGGTTGTACAAATAAGTGAAATCTTTTAAAAGTTTAATTTGCCACTAGGTGAAAATGTTCTGTTTGTCTTTGACCTCATATTACTAATCATATGTGTAAAAAACATTACTAATAACCACAAGCTGTTAAACTGTATACATCTACATTGAAGTAGGTGGATGACAAAAGTAGACTGTAGATAGTCATGCTTTGGTTTCCTGTGCCTGTCACTGAGACAGGAAACTACACTGGCGGAGCAAAAAGCAGCATGTCACATACCCTCTGCAGTCAGAGAAGAGCCGCACAATCAGAGGTCTGATCACATGTTTTTGATCTACAGTGGAACTTTCTGCATGTGGCGATCATGCGGAGGAGTCCATAAGCGACTTGGTGAGTTACTTTTTATCTAATTGTTTCATATATGATTTAGAATGCTCTATAATATAGTTTTATTACTTTATCTGTGAAAAGGCAGTAAATGTTTAATGAAACCTGCTGAGATTGTAAAAATAATTCAGCACTATTAAAATTCATCAGTAAAGTGAAAATATTCAACATTCAAGAACATTTTTTTTTATTATTAAAGAAGTAGAACTTTTTTCGTTTTATTTTTGGCTCAGGCACTGTTGATTTTCAGGCAGAAAAATCAACAGTGCCTGAGCACTGCCTTTCATTTTTGTTAGACAATTCCTGGGGAAAAAAAAGTGCAGCATAAAACAGACACATTACTCCTGTTTTAACAAACCAGATTACTGCATTTTCTAGAGCAACAATAAAGTAGAAAGCAGAATTTACTCTCGATGTTTCTGATCAGTTTGCTGCTGCGTGGAAGCGAAAGTGGAAAAACTCTGAATGGAAATATGTGTGTGTCACCACAGTTACAGGAGACAGCCAGCGATGTTTTATTTTTGAGAATCAACCTACACTTTCTTTGCTTTGACAAAAAAAAGACCTGCCATGATGAACGTGACAAACTGCAGCATCCCAACAGAAGAGTACGAGTTTTACCTTTTCCCAGCGGTCTACATCCTCGCTTTGCTTGTAGGTCTGCCGGGCAACCTAGCAGCCCTTTTTGTCTTCTCCTTCAGGACCACTCCCCGCACGGCCTTCAGTGTCTACATCAGCAACCTGGCAGCGGCGGACATCATCATCCTCTGCGTTCTTCCCTTTCGGATCCACTACCACATCAACAGCAACAACTGGATCTTCGGGGACTTCACCTGCCGCATCACGGGGATTCTATACTACTCCAACATCTACATGAGCATCTGCTTCATGACCTGTATCTGCGTGGACCGCTACATGGCCACGGTGCACCCGCACAATTACCTGAGGATGCGAAGCCCCTTTTGCTCTGTGGTCGCGAGCGTGGTCCTCTGGTGCGTTGCTGGAGTGGCCATCCTGGTCTTCATCCTCATGGGGCCTCTAAAAACCAACACAGACAAATCTGGAGGCCTCAGCTGTTTTGAAAACTTTGCCAAGGAAGAGTGGGATGATCGTATGGGGCCGTACAGCGTGCTGGGCCTCATCTTTGGCTCTCTGCTGCCCTCCATGATCACCCTGATATGTTACCCTCTGGCCACCAAGCGCATTTCTATGATACGAACTAGAACAGCCCAAAAAGCTGTGAGGGTCATCAACACCATCCTGGCTATCATGGTGCTCTGCTTCCTGCCCAACCACATCGTGTATCTGCTGCACCTCCTTTACCGCACGGGGGTAATCCAAAGCTGCTCCTTTGGCAGAGCCACCTACAACGCCCGGCGGGTCACCATGGCGCTCATCACTCTCAACACATGTCTGGACCCTCTTCTCTACTATGTCACCACCAACCACTGCAAATGGGAGCGATTAAAGATGACATGGCTGTGGGGAGTGGTGAGCCGGAGAAGGGGGGTTTATGCCATTGCAGTGAACTGAGCGGCGAGTGGGGCCAACAACATACATACTGTAAATACAGCTGTAAATAAATAAAGCTCTGTATAAACTTCATCATCAGTGGATGTGAAACTGGAGTACTGCAAAGACTTTTCTGTAAAAATGTTTATTTGTACATCAAAATAAAGGAATAAATCAGAATTTGAGTGGCCTTTTTTTTTTTTAAACTATAAACAAGCCAATAATATGAAAAGGCCTGCGTGTAATACATGTAAATAAAGGGCGTAGCCTTGTTGCTGAAGTTTACATGTGGACATTTTAGTTTCTCTGCACTTGGAAGCAGATTTAAACTACAAATGGGCTTATTTTAGTGTGAATGTCCTTCTAAATGTTTAGTTTAGAGGCCAAAAATTGCTTCAGCAGATTCCAGATGGAAGACCCTTTTTCAGTAGGGATGAGAGGAAGCTCCCCAGGTCTTCATCCTGGAGGGAAGGAGGGGGAGAGAGAGAGAAACAAACATTTTAGGGAATAAGAAAGTGAGCATCATATTTGTGGTTGGCACACATAAAGTTTAAGGATTTAGCTCAGGGCTTTCCAACCTTTTAATCTCATCAGTTTTTGCAGGCACATAGAGGGCCTGGATATGTATGATTAATGAGTATACAGTATAATGTGCATACAGAATGCACAAACCTCTGTCTGCCTCTGCCTTGAGTAAGTAAAAGCTCAAAAATATTTTAAATACAATTCTGGTGATTTTCTTTGGAGGAAGGGCGACACCTCCTTCCGAGATAAAAAAAAACTTTGGGGTAACACCCCCCTTAAAATGGACATAAATTTAGTGTTTCTAACTCCATCCTGTCTTATTGTGACTAACTCATGCTAAGCTCCACTGACAAATTAGTTAATTTGGTCTGCAGCTAGTAATTATTCTTTGCTAATGAACAATTAAGTTCTTATTAAGTTTTAGATTAATTAATTATTAATTAGACTAAAGTTTAAAAAAAAAGAGAAGTTGAGTTTACACTGACATAAAGGAAATGAAAAAATGATCACATTTGAGAAGCTGAAACAAAAACATTTTAAAAACTGTATTATTTTACATCCTATTTAATACATTTAACATGCTAATGGCTTTATATATCTGTCCTTTAAAGTTCTTTATTTCATTTTTCAACCTTTAAAGCACACCTCACTGCATTCTGACACACACTTTCTAACAGGACATAAACCTCAATGATTTTGAAGACATTTTGGATTGTATTATAATAAACTGGCAACTATTATTATTTAGATCTTTATCCTCATACGCTTTCTTTGGCTCCTAACTCCCCTGCACTGTTTTACTTTAATCATCTCTACTACTGTGTTTTCATATAATGTGCAAACCAAATTAAACTTAATTAATTATTAAAACAGTTATTTGAAAAATACTGTTTGTTTATTTATAAAATCAAATGCAATTTAGAGGACTTTACAAACAACTGATCGAGCTTCTGTAACCAAGTAACTGTAGGGCATCACTATAGCTCACTTGGTTGAGTTGGCAACCCATATATTGAAGGCTAGAAGCGTTACTGCACATCTGGATCTGAGTCCACCTCAGACCAAGTCTTGTGTGTCATTTCCCTTCGCTCCCACCCTACTTTCCTGCCTGCGCTTTGCTCTGTCCTGTCAAAATAAAGGCTAAAATGCCCAAAATAAAGCTTAAAAATCTACTAATTATAACAATATTTCTGAATTTTATAATTTGTGACACCTGTAAAAAAAAAAAAATCTTTGAGATATTTTGTTCAGGGTGTGTTAATATCAATATTTTTCATGATTTGTTTCCATGCCCTGACAGAAAATGCACAAAAAGAAGAAAAAGGAAATCACCTTATTTCAGTCCAATACCTTTTTGAATGAGTGCTTAATTTGTGTTTTCCCCTCATTAACTCTCTTTTCCTGCATGTGATCTCATTGTAATTCATAAATAATATTAATTCTTAAATAAAAGTCTTATTACACCTCTACCTTTCCTGCTATGAAAATGAGTTTGTGCGTTTTGTAAAGTCAGCCTTCTATCCCAGCTAATCATAAGTGATTCTTCAAGTTCTCCAAAGTCCTCAATTACACCTCAGTAATGTGACATATTCCACATTTTAAACCATCAAAAACTATAATCATAAGATTTTTCTGAAGTCCCATCTTGAGGTTACAAGATATTAAAGGCATGACAGTAAGGCATAAAGTACACAGAAGTATATTTTCTTACCCTTTGCTCTTTGCATGGAGCACACAAAGCCACAGAAACCTCTACTTCTTTCCATTGTGACTGAGTTTAACAGGCAGGTTTCCCCACCCTCTACTTTCAAAGCCCCTACTCTCATACTGTCCACCTACGCAACTGCTTTCACTCCTCATGGCTGAACCGCTCACCTTCTTCCCTGTGTAGGCACACTTGAATAACTGCCATCTCCTGAGCGTTGCGGTCAAAATTTTACTTGAGTCCATCACTGATAAGGATCTAGGACAGTAAACCGTGTTATTTACATTAACCTTTATCAATGTTCTTGCACTCATTGTGGTCACGATGGGTTACTCCTTCTCTGAAAAGGTTTCACGTGTCAAAATAAATCACATCTGGTGAATACAGTTGGCCTCGTTCTTGATATGAGCTGTTGGACTGCACTGTAACATTTTGATTATTTCTGCTGCATGCATCAGTGTGGCCCAGCTTTAATTCCCTCATACGCCTTTAAATCATATTTATCAACATTCACAGCGTAGCCCTGCCAGTCTTTAGCTCAGATCCTTTAGGTGTGCATATTATTTGTGTGAATTACATTATCTACAGGTGGTATCTCTTGTAAGTGCACACGATGCTCGTACTGTACTAGTACTTCTTGTTTTAAATTTTATCAGATGAAATCCAAACACACACGTTCTGCTCTACCTTATTACATTTGCTGGAATAAAGTTATATAAGCTTCCTGAGTGCAGAGTGAGTCACCAGATCTGTTTAACAGGAAGAGGAAAGGTTGATTTAAACATCTCCAAAGCAACCGAGTCTTTAAAACTTGGAAAGATTAAAGTCTGAGAGACTGGTCTCATGCAAAAAAACTCCAAGAGTGACATTTATGATCCCGCTCTTAGGACCAGAAATCATCTTAAATTAGAAATAACTTGTAAGCATATTTCTTTTTCTTCTCCTCTTCATTTTCTCCCAGTCATTATTTTATTTGTATTTTATTTTATTTAAAGCAAATGTTTTTCTTTCAAGTCTTGAATTTTCAGTAGAGTCTTTTTCAGAAAACCAGCAGAAGAAAATAAAATGTGAGTTTCCATTTACTTTAAAGAGTTATTCTGCAGTCGTGTTCTGTTAAACCACTGCAGAAGAAGAAGAACATGCACCAGGGCATAACTGAGAAAGCTCAAGTCTTGGAAAACTGCAGTGCAAAAGAACATAAATATGATGTTTATATTTGTTTCTTTTGTTCACGTCAGCAAAGTTACTCTCCAAAACCCGACGCACCACCAGAGGTGACAGGAAACCTTGCTGTCACTTTCCACTGCACTTTGTGACATTTATTTATCTCTGCTCCAGTACCGTGTTTGTATGATGTGTCTGTGACCCGTATTTCCAAAACTTTACAAATGTGTCTAATCCACAGAGCCGGAGGCTGTTCAGGGTGTTTTTCTTTTTTAAAATCACACTGAACTTCTTTCATTTCCTTAAAATGTGGGTCAGTGAAGAGCTGAGACGCTCAGATGATTTCAGTCACCATTAACACCACATTTATATTTACAATATTAAACCATAAAGACCCAGACCACTTTCTCCTTAAAGGAAAATGAATGACAATACAAATTTAACTCAACTGCATAGGCAGGTTTCCATTTCATTGTATGTCAATCAGTTTTCCTTTGCCGCCCGCCACTGGTACTGCTTGCCTCAAGGTTGAGAAAAGTTTAACTCAACACCCTCCCTCTTTGGTTATTTTACCCATCGTTGCTACAAGTCACTGTATTTCACTGACATTGACTGGCCTTGTTCCTGGTCCCTTCCTGTGTGGACAACCTCTAAGACCTTGTTGCTGTTCAAAGCATTTAAAAGATCACTTGGCTAAGAAAAAAAAAAAAATGCCATGCTGCAAAAATAATGCCAAAGTTTTCACCTGATAACTCCAGGAAAGCAGCAGGACTTTGGTGTTGGAGTCTTCTGCGGAGGAGGAGACCTTGATGACGATAGACTCCACTATGACTGTACCATCAGGGAGATGCTGGATGGTGTAACCTTTTAACACACTGAAACAAACAAAAAAAAGGATATATTTTGATAATTATACTGAGAGAAAGTGAAAACAAGCATGCTTCATAACAAGCAGATAATAAGGCAGACAAATTCAGATTAATCATTAGTTGGTAGCATCTTGGTGACCTTCCTCTCACCTCTTGAGGTGAGTGTAGATTCTGTGGAGCGTGTCCGCATCGCTGTGAGGATCCTGGAGCTGCACGCGGCAGGTGAACCGTAACTGATGCTCGTTGAGGCCCAGCTCCTTCAGGGCCTGCTCCGATGATACTAGCTTCAGACTCTGCGTGCAGCGAAAGACACCAGGGGGGTAATTATCATTACATGATAAATAATAAGTGAGCAACTGCAGGTCACAAATTAAAGAGGTCCAGCAGTCTATTAGGCACACCTATCTAAAGCTAAGCTATGCAAAGTGATGCAACAATCTTGCAATAAATCAAAGCAAATGTTCAGTTTGGACAGTCAGTTTATATTTAGCTGAATCTCACTGACAAACAGAAAAAATCAAAATAATCAAACAGAAAACTGAGTCAACTTAAAAAGGCAGAACCACTTCTTTAGGTGCTCCTAAATGAACTAGAAACTGAAAACATATAAACCGTGAAACTTACGTTTTCCTTCATGATCAGCGTTCCATGCATGGTGCGAGGTTTTTTAGGATCAGGCAGGGGTCCTACAGCACAATAAAAAAAGTAAGTAATTTTATCAACTGCTGTTTATGATCAAAACTAAGCAATACAGGCCCTGGTGCAAAGGCTGTCTGTGGGGTAAAGTCCAAGAAAAGTGAGCAAACATATTAACCCTTTTCCATTTCATTTTTTGTTTTTTACAATCTATCACCCAATCCTGCAAGCTGCGCTTAATCGGTCAATTTTGTGTAGAAGCAGGGAAAAATGGTACATTAAATGCCCCTTTTTCATGTTTTTTCTTGTCTTTTCTGCAGAGATCCTGAAGCAGAAAGCCTGGCTTAACATTGCTGCGGGACCCCTCATCTCTGACTGGGGTTTTAGGTTTTGTCAAGTCAGCTCACACAAAGAAAGCCTGGTTATGTTGAACTCACTTTGTGAAAATTATCTATTTTATTCTAAGAGAAGTATTCATATTTTTTGTTTGTTTTTAAGGTCTAATGTTTTAAGTAATGACTATTTATGGCTCCTAAATCTTTTACCTCATTATCACTTTATACCGCTGATCAGGAGCTAAAGAGTCCCGCCTATCAACTTTATAACAGAAAAGTTAAACAGAAGTCTAAAAGTACCAGGAATAACTGTGACTAAATTCAGCGGTTCTTGGAAAGCGCGAAAAGTGTTACAGTAATTAAACCGCTGCTGTGCTGTCCCGACTTACATGGGAACTCATTTTCTCTCATCTCTTAATGTCACATAAATTACATTTTTCATTACCACACCTAATGTGGGTCACAATTCTGAATGGAGGTGGCACGAGCATGCAACAAATGCAATCTGCCAACCAAAGTCAGGACAAATGAAGAGAAATCGAAAGTGAAACTATGTAGGCACACTGCACCTAACCCATATTTACTACAAAAAACAAGATACCTCCAAGAGCCATCTCCCTCTTTAGTAGGTTGAGTGAGATATCAACAGGCACACTGGGGTTTGTGGTCACAGTCGTCGTCTCTCCATTAGCGGGCATGTAACAGTCGATGCCTGCCATTAAAAACAACAACAACAAAAAACAGAAGCATTAGCGGTGTTGAATCATTTCAAGCTTTACTGACGAGTGCGTGGTCTGTACTCACTGAACTCCTGCTCGATCTTCCCCTTCAGAAACTCCATTTTCACTGCCTCTCCATGCACCAGCAGCATTTTGCGAGGCTCTGCCATGCGAATGAGCTGCATGATGCCTTTGGCGTCTGCATGCGCACTGAAGGACATGTACTCGACCTGCAGCTTCACATCCAACTGTAAGAATCACAGAGAGATTCAGAGGCAATGACTCGGATGCTTCTCCATTATTTTTAAAAGGACTTTTGTTATTTTAGGAAATTTGCTTATTCACTTTCTTGCATGGAGTTGGCTATACTGATCAGCAGCATGACAGGCTGTTAAAGGAGACATCATTGCCTGCTGGTGGTGCAGTTTAGCTAAGTATAAAGATTGGGGCTGGTTTCAAATTGATATTTAAAATTAATCGTAACTTTACCAGCAAAATTATGAAGTAAATTCATGACTATGTGACAGTGTTCTGTTAGTCAGATAAAGGTTACTTTAATGTTTATCTGCTTTACACCTCAGAGCTCAGTATATATACTATGTACACAATACGAGTGTGCCAAATCATATTATCTGCAATATTACCAGTATAAATTTTTATGGGATATAAAAGTGTCATATCGCCATGTGTTTACATTCCCTAGGGCGCACAACAATGAGAAAAACCCAGAGACGTCTGACGGCATGAGGTCTGTGTCAGTTTTCAATGACTGTTTAGTAAAATGGAAGCTACTAGAACAACCTCCAACAAAAACACAGGGCTTTAAACAGCATCGGTATGCTGTCGTCATAAAAAGCTTGAGCCAAGTTACAACATCCCAGGTAGAAAATACATTTTAATTTCAGTTTTATTACTGTAAGTGACAATACTGTGCTGGCTCCTGAAGAGTTATGAGTTAGTTTAGTTATCATTAAACTTAAGTGTAGTGCAGCTTTGGTATAGTTTTCCATTGAAAATGCTACCCAGGCTACTGTTGTGCTTACATTTGACTTATGGAGCATCACTGTATATACTGCTGCACCACTACTCCTGGAATATAATGCTGCTGCTGTTGCTGCTGCTGCTGCAGGCACCTTGTGGAAACAGCATCACACTTTGAATCAGGTAGTCTGTCATTGATGATAGCAGCTCATTGGACAAGACTGATGGAAAATGGCCTTCATTTTTTTTTTTTTTGCACTAATAAATACTGCTGCCTGCAAGCTGTGAAATATTTCACATTCATTGATATAATTTTGAGACTAAGGGACTACACACACGTATATGAGTGTGGTTAAGGAGAATTTTGTTTTCATGTTACTGCTGAACATTTTGTGAGTTAAGCAACTGAAACGAAAGGGAGACAACAGCATCGCCCACTACACACTACACCCCTCATGTAACAATATCCTACATCAGCAGCATGTCATCTAGTGCAACATGGTCAGATGTTGTCAGATAATATAATCATGTGCATATTCGAGAAGGGTTTTAGTGACATTTAGATGTTATTTTTTCCCCTGTATATCTATTTATCAACAGGACAGAAAGAACCTACGGAAGCCGAGAGCGGCCATGGTACGTATAAACTTTTTTCTGATGGTTTTCTTGAGATAACGAGATAAATAACTCGTTATCTCGAGAAAACGGTAATC
>JASGAU010357283.1:0-41858 GCA_030220045.1 Australoheros facetus
AGAGTAGAGCCGCTGCTCCTCCACATCGAAAGGAGCCAGTTGAGGTGGCTCGGGCATCTGATTAGGATGCCTCCTGACCGCCTCTTGGGTGAGGTGTTCCAGGCATGGTAGACCCAGGACACGCTGGAGAGATTATATCTCTCGGCTGGCCTGGGAACGCCTTGGGGTCCCTCCGGATGAGCTGGAGGAGGTGGCTGGGGAGAGGGAAGCCTGGGCTTCCCTGCTTAGGCTCCTGCCCCCGTGACCCGGCCCCGGATAAGCGGAAGAGAATGGATGGATGGATGGAAAATGTAATTAATTTAAATTTGAACTATTCTTTGGTTATTATGTAAACATTCACAACTTAAAGTCATACAGAATAACTATAAGTAAAAAGCTTACACATTCAGTTAATACAGACCAAGGCTGGATGTTTTATTATTATTTTTCAGCTGCCCATCTACAATAACCAGCATTGGCTGATATACAGGGGTAGGTGCATGTGCAGGGTGGACAGTTCTATCTTGTGGCGGTGATGGTGTAATATATTAGGCCTCGGCAAGTAAACTTGCTTACCTAACGAATGGGTTTCAAGATGGCGCTCACAATACCGATCATCACTGTTCATTCTGTTTGGTACACCTTTGACATTACTAAGTTTACAACAATTAATTTCATCTGTGAACAACTTGCAAAGACATCATTTTACTTTGCACTACAAACTGCTACAAATAACACAGTCTTTCACACTGAAAAATGGAGTTGAAGCTGCTTTTCTATACAAACTATGTGATGACAACATCTCTAAATTAGCTAGAGAATCTTTTTTCTGCGTCATCTCGACTATAAAATAGAAGTTTTAAGTCAATGTCAATGTTATTTTTACAGCACATTTTATTACATGTAAACTCAATGCGCTTAACAAAAGAGATTAAAAACACAAGAAACTAGCTAGGTCTCTAGTGTCTTATGGCAAGAAAAACTAAACAAAAAATAATAAAAATATCAAGTTAACATGCACACAAAACAAGCGGCGTGTTGGCCTACAGAGCCTTCTACTTTGTGAAAAGTGGGTGAAAAATGATCACAGTTTGCAGATGTGAGAATTGTGAACAACATTGCAAAGAATGACAAAATGCAAGGATGTATTCCTGTCTTCAAAAAAACCACAGAACACAAACGTGTCTCAGGGTGGCTTTTAACTTAAACAAAAACACTAAATACTGCGTGAACAATTAAAGGTATAATTGGCAGTGAGCTGGCTTTAAGTGTTATATAATGAAACACAAGCCGCCACATCAGCCCTGCAGCAGAACATCTCCACATACAGTGAATGCGTGCTCCTCTGGTGTGAACTGACTCCGCCTCCAATAATTCCCAGTTTTACAGGAAGTCACAGCAGGACCAATGAACAGCATCAGAGTGACTCGTCAGATTCAAAGAGAAGACACATGAGATCAGAAAGAGCCCATGGACCCGACGGTACCTGCCTCTCATCAGGCCCCAGCTTTGGTAATGGTGATGACTGTTGAGTTTAATTCCTGTGAGTCGTTAGCGCTAATCCTGCTAAAGTGTTTGATGTTTCTTTTAAATATGTTTTTAATAGGTTTTCATTTAATCTTGCATCTGTCTTAGCATATTTTCTCTTAGCTCAGATTCATAAAAACTGAATATCAGACTGTGAGACAGAGTACTCACAACTTAATGTAACAACACAATGAAGATACAGTCCTGTTAGCTGAACAATATTAAAACTATAAAACGGTTGTTGGTCTTTATTTCACTGTGAAGCGAGACATGGGAAAAGGGAGTAGGGGCTATGACCTGCAGCAAACAGCCAGCCAGCTAGATGTCACATCGAGCACAGGTTTACCATGTGACGTGTCCCCCGAGCACTCAGCTATCATCTCTCATACTTGTCTACTTAATTTCTACCTGCACTGACAATTAGTGCAGCATTGCCAAGGGTAGATAACACATACTGATAATCCCAACTTGTAAAATGAAAAATAGCGAGCATTTTTAAAAATAATGAAAGAGAGAATATCTGTTTCAAAATATTTTTCCTATAAACTTTGCATGTAAATATATTGATTGTAAGGTGACTCTCTTAAAATCATTTGTAGGGCATTTTAAGAGAAATGATTAGAAGTGGAACAGGGCCACCTTGTGGCCGCTGAGAAACCAGCTCCCTTTAAAAGCCCTGATTTCTCACTTAAGATGTATTAAAACACGATCAAATGACTAATCTCATCGAAATATAACAGACCAGACAGCCATCTGTGCAGATCAGTTTGTCAGTGAGGGTCATCTCCCTTTAAAAAAATGGTTTGGGGCATTTATGACTAGAACCACTTTTCTAACTGACTTACCAGCTGCTCTTTCGCACAGTAAATTTTAGAAGTTGCTCTTCTCCGAGTCTGCTGAATCCCAGAGGAATTTGAGGCATTTGGGGCACAGACTACAAAGACCTACGTATACGTCAAGCTCTCTTTACAGCTGGACCTCTTCCAGCTCCAGCCACTAAAGCTGACACGGTTGTATGTGTGTTACAGAGCAGCACAAGACAGCACTGCTCAGCAAAACATACACAAAAGACAACTTGTTTATACACATATTTATACCATGTCTAAGTAGTGATTGTTTTTCACACACAGTAGCAAATTACCAGATGATTTTCTTTTGGTAAGAAAAAGACAAGGAAAAAGGAGAAGACAGATATGAATAGAGGAAAGGTGTTACAATGTTTACCATTTTTAGACACATGACACTCAAATATTGTGGAATGGATTTAGTTTATTTTTAACACTGGATATACTGTCTGTGTAATGACTGGAGATAAAGCATGGGGATAATTCTTGACTTAAAAGTCTTGTATTTATTATAAGCCTTAGAGATAATTTCCAGCCACCCTGGACTACAAAAAAAATAGTAGCTCCTTGTTCAAGTCACTGAAACAGCAGTGATATATTTTTGATACTGGGGTGTGTGTGTGTGTGTTGTTTTAGGATTTAATCTCTAAACATCATATCAGACTTTCCTACGAGTCCCAGACAACACCTCCTGTTCAATCTCAGTGCCTATTCTGTGCTGTGCCCCTCTGGACCCTCTTCCACATAGCAAACATAGTTTCCCTCATCCAGCCAGCAAGCCAGCTATGGCTACTTGTAACACTGCCCAAATGAAAGTAAGCTCTGGTGCCAGACCTCCTAGTAAAAAAAAAAAAAGTGTCTGAAGTTTAAATATAGAGCAGACTCACCCTGAGGACCCTGTTGGCTGTAATAACAGGAGGCTCATCGTTGACAGGTTTAACCTGGATGTGCACCGTCTGAGCTGCACTCTGCTTCCTCAGGCTCGTGTCATTGGCCACCAAAGTGAAATTGTCGGCTGAGGTTTCACTGCTGTCGTGGACGTAGTAAATGAATTCATGCTCCACCTGGTTAATGATCATAGAAAGGATAAGGGAGACTAGCTTGACAAAGGGTCATCCAAAACACAACACTACATTATGACGCTTAGGCCACTATAATGCCTTGCACATAATAACACACATATAATAATAAAACATGTAAAACTTTTCAGAAAACAACTAAGAACATAATGACAATGTATGAAAAAATAAAATCACTGTCGGCCGTTAGTGCTACCCCTCGGCCTCCTGGCAATAAACTCTTTAGGTGGCACAAATCCCCTGGAAGTACAATTTCTAGAACACATGATTACCAGATCTCAGTAGATATTCATGGGGTGCATATGAGCCTCAGTGACTTTATTCACCAGATCACTTCAATTCAAATAGTAAGAACCAGGAATAAGAAATGCTAAAATCATCATCTATCTAAACCACTGAGAATACTGTCAGTTTCTGCGACTGGCATCATTATGGTAAGAACTAAGTCATCATAGATGTTTAGTAGATTCATCTATGGCATCAGTTTGAAAGTCCTAGGTCACATCTTTCTTGAGTTATTGCGTTCATAAGATTATCAGAAAAATTGACCTCTTACTTCAACCTTGAGGTCAAGGTCACCAAGATTTTTAGTAGATATATCTATGGTATGAATGTAAACATCCTAGGCGACATTGTTCTCTAGTTATCGCGGTCATAAAGTTTAAAGTTGGCTGCCTGCCTGCCCGCCCACCCAGCGGGGTGACGACAATGCCCCATCAGCCCTTTCAGGCTGAGGACTAAATAAATGATAGTAGGATGACAATATTCCAGCTGGGTCAGGGTGAGAGAAATGCTCTTTTTTTCCTTAAATTAGGACCAAATCTAAGGTTATGAATTTAGTAATAGTCCGTAGATTAGGGTGAAAATTTTAAAAAATGTAAAATGTAAATAATTACTACATAATTAATCAGTCAAATAAATTATCTAATAATTGAGGGAGGTATTCTCTAAATAGGCCGATGACATGACAAAAAAAGCAAAGAAAAGAAAAAAGAATGCCTTCAGCATTGCTGTGGACATGAAAAATATTACTGCCATACTAAATCAAAATAGTTATCCATCCACCTACTGCCAGTCTACTGCAATTTTCTGTTGAAACTAAGAGTGTTTGTCAGAATATCTCACCTGCCTCCTGGTGAAAGTGGTTATGGGCACACCAGGATGTCGTGAGTGCTCAATGTGACCATGCTGCGGGGGCTGAGTCAAGTTATAAAAGAAGTTTATTCCCGAAAAGTGGCGGTTGGTAACTTTGAGCACATCCTGTGTCAGTGCTTTGGATGCACCCTCGTTCAGTGTGAAATTGGAGACTTGAAGAGGGATGAGCAGGGGGATGATGTCGACAGACATTTTAATGTCAGTGACATCAGTGACCCCGTTGGTGGCATCAAGGATGAAGGTGTCGCTGACTTTGTTCGGCTCCACCTGCACATACTGGATGTTCCCGCTGTTGATGTCATTTTGGGTAAATGTGTTGACAGGGGACTGTTTGGTTCCGATGTAACGTTCCTCCGCTTCGACAAAACGCCTGAGAAACCCATGAGATGGGGCTACCTTTATGGTGAACACAATCTCAGATGGCAGGTTGTCCTCGTGGGTGACCTGCAACATTCAGAAAACATTTGGTGGTTAAATCTGAAATGTCTCATGTGCCACTGAGGTTTAGTTTTCATGTAATTCTCAATGTAAACTGGCAACATAGTAAATCATAAAAAGAAAAATCCTAACCTTTCAGCAGCATCAAGATACAGGCAGTAAATGGAATATTTTTTTAAAGTCAGATTACTTATTTCACTCATTTATCAGAAAAAATATTAACACCCAAGGTCAGAAAACCCTTAATTTGAATGCTTTAAAGAAATCATTATTCTTAAAAAAAAAAAAGTAGAAAACTGAACAACAGTGACAAACGTTGCATTAATATGTTAATTTTCGAATACTCACCTCTAGTTTAGTTTCATCAATCTTTGCCGGTTTTTCCTCTTCCACCAGTAAAGTATCATGATGCTGCACAATGGGGGGTCTCTGATGACTTTCCAGGTAAACCTTTACATTGATCCGGCCTGTGAGCTGAAGACTTTTAGCTTTCACTGTTAAGTTGAAATAATCTACCAGATGTTTGCTGTCACTGTGCCGATAGGAGATCAGCCCTGCCTTTAAGTCAGCCTGTGTGAACGCCACCACCTTTGCTCCATTGTGATAAAGACTTCCATACTTGGGATCTTCATCCAACTTGAAGATGACCTCCTTGTCATCTCGGATGTCTAGATTTGACATTACACTAAAATTGCTGGTGGACAAGCGCACTGAATGCCCCTTCTGCACCAAGAGGCCGGTGTTATTGTCGATTTTCAAGAAGGGGTCGTGTGCACTGATGTCTAAAAGTCCTGATACAAAATGTTTTCCATCCGAGACAAAGAGTACAAATCGGCCGGTGCTCACACCTTTGTGAATGAACAACACTCGCTTTTCTTCCAAATCCTTCTGTCGAAACTGGAACAGCCGATGAGTAGTGTCATTTACCAGCACGAGGTCTCCCATTGGGATTCCACGTCGAGTGTAAACCAACTGGCTCTCATCAAAGTCAGAATCTTCATCTTTATATCGCAAATCTTCTATAGTGAGTAATTTCTGTCCATCCCTTACTACATGGAAAACTTTATCAACAACACGTACTGGCTTCTGGTCATTCAGTAGCTGAATAGATATGTTAAAAACTCCTTCTTTGGAGCCAACTTCATCTTCTGCAATAAAAGGTTTAAACCCCTGGGTGGTGGAGGCTATGAAGGTGAATTCATCTTGAGTTGTTTCACTGTCATCATGGATGTACATTATCCGTTCCTCTAAAATATCTTTATTACTAAAGGTTAAGATGTTATCATAGCTAGCGTTGGAATTTGACTGACTAATACGGGCTAGTTTTCCATGTTTTGGACTGCTTATAACTGTGTAAAACATTTCCTTTGTGCTCAAAGTCTCTGCAAAGAGCTCATCTTTGGTAATAAGTTTACTTTCGCCCTCCTGAAGTGAGAGTTCTTCGTTTCTCATGAACACGCTGTTAACATCAGCCTTAATAGAAAACTGAAAATCATAATTCTGTGACTGAGCATGTTTGGAAACCAGATGAAATTTGAACCTGTCAGTTGTATCCTGGTACGGTCTGTCAACTAGCTCGTAATGCACTTTTAGATCGGTTACATCTCTTTGGCTAAAGGTAGAGTTCTTCTTTAAGACTGTGGTGTTGAGAAGTAATTTCCCTTTCTTTGGCGTAGTGAGAACCCGAAAATATAGATCCTCCTCTGAGAGAGCCACACCTTCAGCTGTGGCAAAAAGACACTCTGCATTTAGTGTCACTTTCCTCACTTTATCCAAGTCTATCATAGTATTTCTCACCAGGTGGTACTTAACCCACTTCACAGTGATTGGGAAGAGGATTTCAGTGGTTTCCCTTGCAGCCACGTTAACTTTACACTTAAAGTAATCGGTGGCATTAGAGGTCTGAACGTCTTGGAAAGTACTAACATATCTCAAGCGTTCTTTTTCTAAAAGCCTTTGTGAAAACGAGTCAGTATGCCTCCATTCACCGCTTGAATGAAGTCTCTGGAGTTCTCCATACTGAGGCGGTTCAATGACATCGTACCTAATGTCTACAACCTGTTTCACAGCATTTGTTTGCACAGCCAACTGCTTTGAACCAATGATAGCAGTTTCTCCTTGAACAATCTCAAGTCCTGTGTTGTTGGCAATTTTATACTCCAGTGCTACAGCCATGACTCTTAAAACTACAGTGTTGCTGACCTTTTCCCCATCACTAACTCTCAGAACTATCCTTGAGTTTCGAACCCCTGTGTGAACATAGTACACCCTCAGTTCCTCCAAGTCTGTATATGAAAATGAGGTCACTGCCTTGCCTGGGTTGCTTTCAATTTCCAAGTATCCTGCATCAGCATTCAAGTTCCCAAGCACGGAGAAGAAAAGTTCAGTGTAGTTGCTGTCAATGTCTGTTGCCATCAAAACATCTGTGGTGAGGTGTTTCTTTGAGTTCTCCAAGAGGACAAAGAGATTTCCTTGAGGGAGACTCAACTCAGGTGCATCATTGGTGGGTGTCACTGAAATATTGTAGCGGTACAATTTGGTGCCCTTTAAATAATCAGGAACTTGCTTTCGACTACTAGAAAAAATTGAAAACATAAAGAAGTCATCTGGTTCCTCAGAGCCTCCGTGGATGTACATCACTCGCTCGTGCCAAAGGTCCAACATGCCAAAGGTATTTTCCTCTTGATCCTGATCGACATCAAGCCTTATCTGACCGTGAACTGGTTGCTCCTCTATCCGAAACATAATTTGAGACTGTCGAATGCCAAGTTTTTTGAAGTCCAAGAGAACCTTGATGTGTTTGGCTTCAAGGGATGCTCGACCACCCTCTTGGACTACAAGGTTTTTAAGCTCCACAAAATTGAAACCATACCTTCTGTCCAAGCCCCATGCAAGGGTCGACATATACAGTGATGGAGTTGGCGTTATCATGTGAAAAAGGGATCCTGGAATATTTGTTGGATTTAAAGCTGTTGGTGGTTCTGGTCCTTTCTCTGGCTCACAGCCAACTGAGATATCTTTGGTGACTACAGCATTGAAGAGACCCATCTTAACTCTGTTGACTTCAATGTTCTTTAAACATCCTTTGAAGGACCCACCCCTGGCCCGCTTTCCAGACACAGAGACAAGCCCCACCTTTCTGACATCAGCTCTTGTGCCATCATCGATTCCTCCAACAAAAAGATAGCCTTTAAGCTGAAGCACCTTTGGACCAGAGACAATGGCGATTTTCACCATCTCTCCATCAACAGTTAGTTCAAGGCTTTTGGAACTGAAATACAACTTGACAGAATGCCATTTTCTGTCACTGATGAATTTGAGGGAACGAAGCTCCGTTTTGGTCCCACCTTTTCCAACAATGACCACAGGCAAACCATCCTGAATCTCCAGAGCTACAAAATCCCCCTCTCTGGCTGAACTGTAGAGGATAATTCCCTCTTTAGCTGAAGTGTGTACAACACACTCAAATACAGCTTCCTGCTGAGCATTCCAGGTTGGAAGAGAAATGTAAGCTCTTGAACTGAAGAAGCTGATAGGGTCCTCTTCAGTGGCAAAGAACTGGGGGCTGCAGCCTAAAGACACTTCATGGACAGTCTTGTATCCAGTATATGGTCTCAGTGATGATAGCAAGTCACGCTCATTGAAAAGCGCATCATCCATGCAGCCTCGGAAGCCAACAGGATCTCTGGGCAGGTAAGGTCTGTCCAAGCCCCCTGAACCTCCAACATAGAGACTATCTATGTTGAGACTGTAATGGGGACCTGGTATCTTTACACTGCTGTGAGAGTTTGAGTCAACAGTAAGAGTGATGTTAAACTGCATGTGATGAACTTCCACGTGGTGCCAGGCCAGATCGTTGAGATGGGTGCTTCGGTCGGATTCTAGCATCTGCTCTCCTGATCCAAGATCCAATTTCAGCTGAGAGGAGGAATAAAACAACTGGATTACAAAATATGGCATTTTACCAAAGTATAACATAAAAAAACCCCAACCCATCATGCCACAATCTAAAGAAACTCGAGAACAGATGAGACATTTGCCAAAAAACATCTTGATGATCCCCAAGACTTTTGGGAAAATATTTTGCGGACTGATAAGACAAAAGTTAAACTTTCTGGAAAATTCTGTTACATCTGACATACAAAAAACACAGCATTTCATAAAAGGAACGTCATACCAACAGTCAAACATGGTGGTGGCAGTGTGATGGACTGGGGATGCTTTACTGCTCAGGACCTGGACAACTTGCCATAACTGATGGAGCCATGATTTCTGCTCGCTACCAGGAAATCCTGGAGGAGCATGTCCAGCCATCAGTTCATGACCTGAAGCTCAAGTGCATTCGGGTTATGCAACAATGATGGCCTCTGAATGGCTCAAAAAAAAAAAAGAAAAGAAAAAATAAGGTTTTGGAGTGGCCAAGTAAAAGCTGAGACTTAAATCCTATTAAGGGGGTTTGGCATGATTTTAAACAAGCTGTCCATCCTTTAAAAACCCTCCAATATTTTTGAATTAAAACAATTTTGCAAAGAAGAATGGGCCAATATTCCTCCAGAGCGATATTAAAGACTCATTGCCAGCTATTGCAAACACATGATTGCAGTTCTTGTTGCCAAGGAAGGCGCAACCAGTTATTAGTTCTAGGGAGCACTTTTCTTTTCCCTTATATCCCATATTAAATATAACTCACTGCTAGCCATGCTAGTAGGAGTATAACTTGGATACATATCGATTTATCTCAGGAACTACTGGATGGACTGCCATCAAAATTTGGCACAGTCATTCATGATCCCCAAAGGTTGAACCCATCTACTTTGGTGTATTTGAAGACCTATATACTTTTCTCTAAGGAGTGTATATCATGTTTGTTAGTGACATTTTCAACATTTACTGCATGAACTGACATTATTGTGACACGGATCTCTACAGAGTATAGTGTTTTGATTTTATTTATCCAACAACACTGAGTATAGACATTGTTGGTTCTTAATACAAGAATCCTGATATATTTAGTGATATCCTGAATACCTCGATACCTTGAACACCATCAGCAGTTTGACAGAAATTACACAGATATTTATGGATGAACAGTAATAACTTTAGTGGCTCCTTAATCTTTTGTCCAGCAATGCCAAATCACTTCTATGCCAAAGTATACATCATCACAAAACCCATTAATAAAGCTTTATACTCTTTTTAAAAAAACATGTTACATAGTATGATCATGACAACATTGTACTGAAATATTATTTTCAATAATCTAAAAATATTTATACAGTATTACACATGGAAAATAATATGAAAATTCTTAAAATATTTTAACTGTATGAGACAAAATAATTGTCTGTTGGAACCCAGAAGGGAAACAGGATTTAGACTGTTTATATTCTATGATGTCACCTGTTATTATAACAATGAGCTTTGTGTGTCATTTAAAGCAGGAAGAGCACCATTATCTTTTTGCCTTCAGCTATGTCCTCAGAGAATCACATCACCTTCTCAAACTAATGCACCATTTAGATGATGTGCTTGTCAAGGCTTGCTGTTGAGTCGCCACTATTCATGCACTGGTTTCCGGGGAGCGATGCTCACGTCTGACTCACACGAAATGAGACCCCCAAGCCAGAGGAAAACTTGTGTGAGGGAACAAAAAAAATGGTAACCAGTGCCAGTTTATGAACACACAGTTCGCTCCTCGTGCTTACTGAGGTACAACCCTGCAACACAGTTGTCAGTGTGATTCATTCCCAGCAGTGAAAGTCTAACACAAATAGATGCTTAGTCACAGGGATTTCTCTAGTCTGAAGCACAAAAACTCTAATGCATATCTGAAGACTTCCTATGTTTCCTATGAATGTCTGCGTACTAAAAAAGGCTTCTGGCAGTATATCTGTACATTTTGTAAGTTGATTTAGCCTGGCAGGGCTGCTCCCAGGATGCTTTAGAAACTATCTTGAATTGACATTTCTATTTACTTTTAAATTCTCCCTGCAAAGCTTGTGTTACAGGTGCTGAAAGCTTGTTACACAAGCATTTAACTTGTTGGCTTAAATTACATAATTCCTGTGTCTAATGTAAACTTATATTTTCATAAATACAGTCCCAAAGTTGGCAGTGAATGTTACATTTAACTATTATATTTATAGCTAGATGAATGCTAGTCATTTTACCACTAACAGTTTCACTTCAATGCAGTGCTGCTGTTGAAATATATATTTCATTGTTTTCTACTCGAGTAATCAAAGCCTATTCTAGTATGAAACTCAGCACCCTGGGAAACAGGAAACACACACTCTGAAATATTCATTATTAAAAACTATGATCCAATTTCCCATTACAAAGCAGTGACACAAATCTGAATGGTACATGTTTGAATACTTTTGGCTTTGATTTACACTTTATAAAATTAACCCATAAAAGTGTGTTTTTAAAAAAAAAATCCAATTAGCCTTTGTAGGCTGATTTTAGGAGTACAGCACTGAATAAAACAAAAGGCACTGTAAAATTAAGGTTTAGGATTAGATTCATGAGCAGGGTTTGGAGGTAGGGTCACTGACTCATGACAGCATTACTGTGTAAAAAAAGAATACCTTCTATAATATATTACATTAGCTATTGTAGTTTGGAACATTATATAAAAAAGTGAAATGTATTAGTTAGACGGTCGATTAATTAATGAATTTGTTGCAATTACAAATGTCACAACTTTATAGTATTTCATGGATTAAAGCGTACGTCTTTTGCTTAGTTCAAATGTTTTATTATTAGACTCTACAACATCTTTGCATCATTTACAGATTACCCTCATTTATCATATATTGAACATTGTTGCAGCTCCTCGGTTTATCCTCAGTCCAGAACAAGATGTTTTTAAGCCGGTGCAGCTTAAAAACAAAAAGGTGCTTTAAGGGTACATCATAGCGAGTAAGAGTAGGAAAAAAAAAGGTCTGATACAGGGAATTTAGAGGAGTCTGAAGTCTGAGATTTTGGCTTACTTGCACATATGTTGGCCTCATTATTTGAAACTTTGGTCATGTTTAGTATGAGCAGCCACCACTGTAACAGATGTGTGTTTCACTGGAATTCACCACTGACATCCAGCCTCTCAACTGTGTGGTCTGAATGACTAATCTGTCAATGATCTCAAAAATCTTTCATCATCTCGTAGTGTTCACTGTGACAAGAAGTGACTAGTATGGCATTAAGACTCAGCTCACACCATGCAAGCTTGTCAGCTTGTGTTAATGTACTCAGAGACTGACACTGTCAACAGAGACGGAGCCACAGTTAATGGTGGTGAGTGTTTGTGTGTCCATGATGCGCATACATGTAGTCATGCACAAAAAAAACCTGGATGTTCAGTATCTATGTACATGCTGTATATGTGCATGTATGAAATTATACGCCTGAACACATATGCTCATGTGCTGGGGCCACAGATGTACCCACCTGCAGGCGACTGGCATGGAGCTCTAGTCGAAAGTAGTGGGTCTGTCCAGCGGCGAGAAACAGCAGGCCATTTGTGCTCGAGGTTCTGAAGCGAATGTGAAGCACGTTACGGTCGGACGACTCTCTAGCCTTGAGCTGTACAAAGCCGTCACCATAGAAGGAAGCTGTAAGAGGAAAAAGGGATGGAAAAAAATTAGAGACTTAGAGGAAGCGTATATGTCCTCAATTTGGTGTCGTTTTCAGGCTACCTCACAATTATTTAAACTGAGCTGAGAATGAGAGAGAACTGGGACAGGAAGTACAGTAGCACTGACTACAACAAACAGAGCAAGTCAAGTCAAGCATTGCAGTCTTAATGTAGCCGAGGTGTGACATTTAGATATAAAAGCCAGGGTAATTATCATTATAGCTGTTTTTTATAAGTGAGCAGAGTGTGTGTAAGTGGGAAGCACACACACACAATGTACAAATTATACCTCACCTGATTTCAAAGACTGCCTGTCAGATTCTCTGGATCTGCTGAGTTTCGTCTTCACGGTGGGCTAGTTGTACTTAAAAGGCTCCGCGCATTCAATTACAACAAGAATACACTTATCACAGCTTAAAAGCTTTACCTATAGAATAATAACCACCTTTAGGATGGAACAAAACTCAAGCCTGCACAGCAGAATTGCAGGTTTACGTCTCTGCTCATTAGTAGCTGTAGGAGAAAGTTGTTCATGGTTTCTCCTAAATGTATAGGAAATACATATGTTGGCCTTAATGCCATAACAGCAGTGTACAAACTGAGGCAGTGGATGTGGCTCGCAGGGAATCAGTCATGTTTGGGCCTGCCCTGTCCTGACAGGAACCTCCAACCTGAACATGAAAGGCTCTGACGTCCCCACATTGTCTGTGGCCCCATGTTCCAGAAACAGCGTGGCGGACGGACCCAGCTGTTTCTTCTACATCACCTCCCCGCCATTTCACATCACCCTGTAATCTGGGCTAACATGCCCTGAAGCGTTTTTGTCTGCGCCTCCATGCCCGGGCACCACCAGTTCAGCTTTTAATGAGCTCCAGAGACCCCAGCGCACTGAATGGTTAAACTGTTTCGGTTCTGTGAAGAAATGTGCCCATTTCACGTTTGATTTTTTTTTTTTTTTTTTTAGCTCATTACCCTGCTGCTAATGAGCTAAAGTGCTCAGTGGGGAAAGCTAGATAAAGTTAATGTGTACTCATGCATTGCTCCGACTCCTAAAAGGGTTAATGCACTAATGTGCAGTTTGCTTTACCAGATCCAATCTATATGGCTTGAGCAGTATTTATTAAAGCAATTAGACTAGTTAAGCATGTAAATAAGCCCGTAGGGCACATTAAGATACAATAATCAATCGGCATTAACTTAAAACACAAACAGAGAAAAGAAAGCAAAATAAAAATGTATGAGTGCGATGGAGTCTTAAATCTCAACAAGGTATATCATTTTGCTTCATTTATAACACATTTTGCACGTTATTAATTTGTTAACCCAAAGTTACACAATTTTGGCTTGTTTCATGTGCCAACAACCAACTCTTATTTACTCCCAGCAAATAAAGTCCAGCCTTTCACTGTCAGCCAGTGCTATTTTGTCAACCGAGCGATAAATCATCTGGTTAATATAATGTCCAAAAATTAAATAAAAATGCTATATTTTGTCCAACCAACACAAACACCCGAGATACACCTACTTATTATCTATTATCTCACTAGTGAGAAGTCATAAGCACTGAAATGCACATTTTTAACATATTAAAATAAATTCAATTCAATTCAGGTTTAATTACACAGCGCCACATCACAGCAATCGCCTCGAGGCACTTTATACTGCAAGGTAAACACCCTACGGTATCTGGGTAAACACCCTACGGTATCTGNCCCATTACCTTATTACCAATAAGACATATTTACAAGGCCAAACCTTTAAAACAAAATGCACATAACTACAGGAGAAAATGAAGAACACAGATAAAAACAAACCTTACGTAGCTCTGTTCTCATATGCACACACTGTTTTGCACACCTTGGGAATAATTTTAGGGCTCTAAAACCCCGCATACAGACGTCTTTGAAATTATATATCCTTTAGGTTAAGGTATTATAGCATTTAAATATAATCCTCACAAACATAAAGTCATTTTCACCTGATGTCTAAAATGAAATGAACTGACCGGTAACTGACCTAAGTTATAAACCCTGTTAAGAGGTAATGACTGTTAAATTGTTAAATGTAGCTGGAAATAAACAAAACTGATTAGCCCACCCAGTATTACTCCAGCCATATCTCCATTTATTTGTCCCGTGTCATTCATCTCAGTGGTTTTGTGTACATAACAAGGATTAAGCTCTTTGCCAAAACTGTTCAAGAGGAATGCACAAACATTTTTCCCTTAAATTCACAAGGATGGACATGTATGCTCAATTGTATTCTTGCGTCATCAAAATGACGTTTAAATCATATGACTGAAAGTCACATTTGGTTAAAGCAAAAGGATCAGAACCTCTCCATCCCTCCCTGTCCCAGTTTTTGTGTGAGGAAGTGGATTCTTGGTCAGCTGAACAATGTTTTAAAAAAGTAAACGTGCATTTTTGACGTGTCCAAAAGTTGACATTTTTTAGGGCGTTTTAATTAAAGAGCATTGCAGACTAGTCAGAAAACAATACCCGCCTGGATGCGCTCCTTCAAAAGCAGAAACTGGTGGTGTTCGAATGCTGCTCTCTAATCTAGATTTCAGCAGGGTTGGTTTCTGTGCATTAAGCACATTTTTTTGTGAGACTTCACTAACTGCTCTTTGAACAACAAAGCTGGGGAACACCTAACACTTAATTTGAGGGCCAGCAGCAGTGCTCGTCATTGGCTGTGTGCTCAGTTTATACAACAAATCAGAAATGCAACTTGGACTGAGGTGCCTCTTTGGTGTTTTTTTTTGTTGCTCTTACTTGTTTCACAATGCAAAGAGAGCGCAGATGAAGAAAACATACAGAAACGCACTGAGGTAAATCAAATCTCTTTACTGCACTCATTTGCAATGAAGGATATGGTAACTGAAATAATTCCTGAGGCCAAACCCTGGATGAACTCTGAATTTAGATGACACATGTCCAGAATCAAATTATTCAAATGAGCCAAGGAATGCTCACATGGATGCAAATAATGTACAGCTAAGCTGAAAAATTCACTTTCCTCCCCTTTAGGTTTCTCAAGGCAGCAACAACTGTCCATTTCTTTGAATTTAATTGAGTGTGCTACTGTCACAGTCTGATAGTTCTTCCACTGCAGTGGACATCACAGTCCCATTTCTGCTGCTGTTGTCTGCCTCTGATAATGTCAGAGTACTGTGGGCGTCCATACATGCACAGATTATTACAAAGTCCGCAGGGGGAGGGGGAAAAAAAGACTTAAATGAGAGGAATGCTGATGCTTTCGGCTCCATTGATATGAAAAATTACATAGGATCATGCTGTTTAAAGACAAAACGAGTTTCTATTGTTGCTGGAAGGAATCGTGACACTGCAGCCAAAGGACCCAGCAGCCTGTCTTCATTCACATCCTATTTAATCCTGTTACACTGAGGTCAACATTTTAAGACCTGTGAAGCGGAGCAACCCAACACCACATACAGAAATCAGTCAACAAACTACGGTTAAGTGATACTAAGACTAAGCAGTACTGTAGTGTTTCACAGCCAGCAAATATGGTGAACTGTACCCATAAGTAAGGAGGTATTTATAAACTGTCAATCACAGCTAGACTGCAAACTACAAACAGCGGAACAACTCTTCAAAGCTAACCAGGGTAAGAGAAAAACTTCAGTGTGTAGACCCTGCTATTGAACGCACCACTAAATAAGTTTATATCTGTTGTTTTCATTGAGTAAAGTCGGAGGAGTTGCAGTTGTTACCTCCTGACGCCAAATGGACAAGGAGCGACCACCAAAGCAGACCGCGGAGCCACAACTTCTTCTGGCTGTTTTTCCCAACAGAGTCCATCTTCCTCGTCTCGGTGGAAACGCTAATGTTTCGCGGGCTGTGAAGTCACATATTTACAGACTGACTTTCCCTTCTTCGCGCTTCGGTAACGTGAAACACGGCGGCAAAACGCTGGTGGTCCGACCGGTCAGGAAAAATGTGTGTACTGCCCGAGCAGTCAGCAGCAGACCCCCCTCCGAACTGAAGCTCCGACAAACTCCGCCTGGTGCGCGTGCGTGCACGGTGAATTTCAAAATAAAAGCCAGAAGATGAGAAACTGCTGGCAGGGGTTATTCAATCAAACAGCTACAAGTGGAAAGAAAGACTCTAAATATAAACAGAAATTTAAGGACCACACAGTGAAGCTGAATTATATCATTCACAGTTATTAAAATTTAAACAAATTTAAGCCAATATG
Organism: Australoheros facetus; assembly: GCA_030220045.1. Lineage (NCBI taxonomy): Eukaryota > Metazoa > Chordata > Actinopteri > Cichliformes > Cichlidae > Australoheros > Australoheros facetus. The sequence goes on from JASGAU010357283.1 coordinate 16,881, forward strand.
TGAATCTGTGAGAATCTTTTTGAACTAAAAAATTGTTTATAATCATTAATGGGCAAAATGCTCCCGATAAGAGAACTACAGAATAAATAGGCCATTACCAAAAGTGTGAAGGATGCTGTCTCAAATAAATTGTTTTCAAACTTTTTTGTGCCCAAACCTCTCTAAAGGGCTAACCTATATTCATATCTGCAGAAAATAGGCTCAATATTGTCAGTTGTTCTTTGCACTTCGGGTGATGGAGCAATAAGCTCCACTAGTACATAACTTGCCTCCATGCCCTTATCAGACGCTTTCACACAATCCAGCAAAAGGTCTTGCTGCCTCTGGTTCAGATCCAGACAATTTTTGTTGAAATGGGAATTTGATGTGTACTAATATAGTATGTTTCAATGCCATTCATTATTTTTTGTGCACTTTTTGTTACTTGAAAAAAAAAAAAAGTTTGGTTGACAGAAGAATCCCGGGGAACACCTGGAACTGCCTTAAATCACACTGTTTGAGAACTGCTGCTCTAAATCAATTCCCTTGTATGACTGGCCCATAAAGTGTCCAAGGCTCAGTTTAACAGAAGGTGGGAAGAAGCACTTAAACATTGTAATCTGTTAAGGGAAATTATGGTTATTGGTCTTTCCAAGTGTGAGTCAGCTCCTGCAGCAGAGTCCAGTCACAGAAAAATCTTTTAACATTGTAAAATGTACAATTATACTCTGAGTGAACACAGCATCTGCATGTTTTGCTGACTGGTTTTTACTCAGTGCCAATGAAATTTAAATATGCTGTTTGTCTGCTATAAATGCATACGTGTTTGGTACTGTCATTACATGTAAATAAATAGAATAAATCTAAACATCTACCACACAATTTTTATAAATAAGGCATAAAATTTGTATATTTTAAAGCAAAGTTTAAAAAAAAAAAAAGTAATTCATGACTACTGCTCTGCAGTGAAGATCTAAAGACATTTAACACAAACTCAAGGCATAAAAAAAAGACTCCAAAAAATGTTATTTAAAAATGTAAAATTAATTTTAATAGAGAACAACATTTACATTTCATATTTAATTAAATAATGGGTATTTGGTACCTGGATTTTAATCCCATGTCTTAATTTTACTTTGTGATTACTTATTTGTCAGTAGTATGAGAACGTCTCTCCAAATCAATCACAGTACTGTTAAAAGTATTACATCACTTTAAGTCTTTAAGAACTTTAAGTCAAACTTGAGGTTACATGGTCTATTTTCAGGTCTTACAGCAAGACTCTAAAACGTGGAACATTCATGTGTGTGAGTATTTTTCTAATGACTGGCAGTCAGCAGGTACCCAGAAGTTTTCTGTACTCTTGGTTGATGTATCTGTAGATCGGATGGTAGAGGCGTCTGTCTGACACCATGAGGTCAGTGAGGATCTCAGTGTGGGTGACTCCAGGAAGAACGTACAGTGACACCTTAGCAAAGCGCGAAGTGAGCAGCTCGGAGAATCTTGTGGTAGACTGAACAGGAACCATAATGTCATTGGTTCCATGCAGCAAAACAAACGGAGGTAATCTGGCAGAAGTAGAAAAAGACTGTAGTAAAAAATGTTTGTTTTTCAAATAAATTATTACTGATGTTAAAACCAATACCTGATGCATTTTCCCCTCACCTGTTGACTTTGTCCTGGCGGAGCTTCTTCAGTACGTGTGCTGGTGAGTAGAATGGAAAGTTTTCCACACCATTCATCGCTTTGTGCATGGGGGAGATGTATTCGACCGCTCGCTTCTGCTCGTGCTCATAATGGTCCACAATGTTGTAGACGCCACTCAGACCTGTCCAGGAAACATAAGACAGTTAAACTAACTTATTAACAGGNGACCCCAACCTGCAACAGTAACATTAATGACATAGAGGTCATTTCTTGACAAATTTAACTCGTTAGTTTTCTTTTCTTTTTTTTTTAGTTATAAGTAAGATTTGACCTAATAAGTATTTAAGATGAAATTTTAGTTTTACAAATTATTTAGATTATTCCAGATTGTAAAGGTACATCTATATAATATAATCACTGTAGAAGAAGAACATTATGGAAAAGTTCAAAATGAATTTATGAATTTCGGATAACAGGTAGTATTAGTTATGCTATAATACAGAAGGTATAAAAACACAACAAAACAGAGCATTCACTGTGAGAGACTGAAAAGGTAATTGTCTACATTTTAAAAATGAATCCCACAGTTGGCTACATTAAAATAAAAACAATAAGATCAAAGAAATTTCATCATCTCTTCCACATCTGCCTCCACTCCAGTGGACCTACAGCTCGCATTCATCCACCAGTCACACTGAGACACCTCCATCTGCAGTTCTCCTCAGGCCTGAAACCCGCCTGATTCAGCTGCTCTGCTCCAGATTTCACTGGTTATTTGCTCGGATTGGTACTCCACACTCTGGACTTTCTGCTCAGTTCAGTCCATTCCCTGCTGTTCTGCAACCTGCCCGGTTCTCCACACATCCAGTAACACACTCTGCCTCCTGTTCCCCACCCCATCCCGGCTCAACATCCCATCCACAACCCATTCAGCTCTGATGTAATAATTTTATTATTGATGGAATTATTTTATCATGACCGTGACCACAATTATGACCACCTGCTCAATATTGTGTTGGTCCCCCTTTTGCTGCCAAATCAGCCCTGACTCTTTGAGGCATGGACTCCATCACACCCCTGAAAGGGTTCTGGGATATCTGGCACCAAAATGTTAGTAACAGATTCTTTAAATCCTGTAAGTTGCACGGTAGGGCCTCCATAGATTGGACTTGTTTGTCCAGCACATTCCACAGATGCTTGATTGGATTGAGATCTGGGGATTTGGAGGCCAAGCCAACACCTCAGACTCATTGTTGTGCTCCTCAAACCATTCCTGAACCATTTTTGCTTTGTGGCATTATCCGGCTGAAAAAGGCCACAGCCATCATGGAATACCGTTTCCATGAAAGGGTGTACATGGTCTGCAACAATGCTTAGGTATGTGGTGCGTGTCAAAGTAACATCCACATGAATGGCAGGACACAAGATTTCCTAGCAGAACATTGCCCAAAGCATCACGCTGCTTCCGTGGGCTTGCCTTCTTCTCATCATGCATCCTGTGGCAGATACACTGGGCCATCCGTGTAATGTAAAAGAAAACGTGATTCCTGATGCTCACATGCCCATTGTTGGTGCTTTCAGAACTTTCAACAACTTGAGCAACAGTTGCTCATCTGTTGGATCAGACCACACGGGCCAGCCTTCCCCCTCAGTGTGCAACAGTGAACCTTGGTCGCCCATGACCCTGTCGCTGGGCCTTCCTTGGACCACTTTTGATAGATACTGACCACTGCAGACCGGACACCCCACAAGAGCTGCAGTTTTGGAGATGCTCTGGCTCAGTCATCTAGCCATCACAATTTGGCCCTTGTCAAACTTGCTCAAATCCTTATGCTCGCCCATTTTTCCTGCTTCTAACACATCAACTTTGAGGACAAACGGTTTACTTGCTCCCTGATATATCCCACCCACACTATCAGTGTTATTCACTTTACCTATCAGGGGTCATAATGTTATGCCTGATTGGTGTGTGTGTGTGTGTGTATGCGCGCGCACGCACGCGTGCATGTATATTACACTAATTTCTATGGGATCAAAATGGCGTCCTCCATTCGTACCTACAACCATCCTCAGTGGTTCACAGTATAAGTAGTCATAATTTCTCTCTTTTTACCGCATTTTTCTTAAATTCAGAAACTTGTTTCATACCCTCCAACAATAATTTAGATATCTATGTGGCACATATCACATCCTGAAAGTTGAGTATAAAATTAACATGAACAATTTTTTTCCCCAGGCACTAAGATTGGATGATGAACTTCAATACTTACCAATAATTCCTCTTATTGACAGAAAGATGTCCTGGCACTTATTTGACTCCATGAGAAGCTCCTCTCTCATGTCAACAAGAAACAGTGTGACGAGTGTACACAAATGTGCACCTGCTGAATGGCCAACTAATACAATGTTGTCCTATAAAAAAAAAAAAAACAGTACAGCATACTGTATCTAATTATCCATTTTTACTTCATGAAGTAATACACAAATACAATGATTTTTAAAAAGGATCTTAACAATAAATAAATTAGCACGAGTTTATGCCACAGAGGCACAAAGCTTAGCATTGTTGTCTCACAGCAACACGATTCTGCTTTTGAACCTGAGCAAATCCCTTTCGTGTGGTTTCTGTGTTCAGGTGTTCTCTGGGAGCTCTCCTTTTTCCTGCCGCCAACTAAAAATGTTGGGTTAAAGCTGCACATGCTGGCCCAGGACACAACAACAACTCTTTATTTCAAGAGGTTTACTTCCTAGTTTGATAAGAATTCAAAATTTTTCCAGCAAAACATCAGTATTTTACGTTATTAGTCCCCAGATGAAGGCGGGTATCTGTTGACTCCAGGCATTGTAGACTGTTAGAATAAGGAATGTCACCTCTCTAGTAAAAGATCTACAAGAGGTAGCGCGGTACCGACTGATATATAGCTGTTGTCATACGTTTGCATACACTCATCACAGGCATGAATGCCATAGAAATTTTGGGCTTTTAATGATTTCTTTGAACTGTTCATTTTCAAGGTTGGAATCATTGTACAGCATACATCTTCAGTAAATTTAAAAATGGGTGCACAAGTTTGAATTTTGGATTTTCTCTAATCCACAAAGGGGCAAAAGTTTACATATGGGCTTGAATATATACATACACTCACTTAAATCTTTTAATTAGTGGTGCTGAAGGTTCTACAGTGTCTTACCTTGACGAGGCAAAATGATCATGATTGACTACAACTGGTAGTTTTTCTTTGCCAGCAAAAAAATGAAATAAATAAATAAATAAATAAAACAATGGGAAAATTCAAGGAACTCAGAGAAGATCTAAGAAGAATTGTAGATTTACACAAGTGAAGCCTTTTCTAAACAACTGCAGATTCCAAGATCATCAGTTCAAACAATCATACATAAGTGCAAATGTCACTTTGCCAAGGTCTGGAAGAAGACCCATATTGTCATCCTCAGATGAGAAGAAATCGGTTAGGATGTTCATGAACAACCTAGAAACCACCAACGCTCAAGCTGTCCACGAACTGGAAACTGCTGGGGCACCAGCATCACTGTCCACGGTGAAGCCAGTTTTCCATCCCAAGAGGGTGCCGACCAAAAAAGAAGCCCCTGCTCCAAGAACCAACACTTTCAAGCTCGACTAAAATTTTTAACCGCTCACATGGACAAGCTAAATGCCTTCTGGAGAAAAATGTTATAGTCACACAAGACGAAGATTGAGCTATTTGGCCTAATTACAAGAGGTATGTTTGGAGAAATAAAGGTGAGGCTTAACAAACCTAAGAACTCTGTACCAGCAGTCAAGCCTGGTGGTGGTAGCATCATGATCTGAGGCCATTTTGTTGCCAGTGGCACTAATACACTGCACAAAGTGGATGGAATAATGAAGCAGGAGGACTACCTCCAAATTCTTCATCTTCACCTCTAATCAACAGCTAGAAGGTTGAAACTTAGACATTATTGGATGTTTGAAGAGGACAATGATCAATGATAAGGACAATGATAAAATACAGGTCTGTACCAAACCAAACGATTTAAACCAAAAACATTTGATCTAAGTGCAACTTGCTAAGGTCATGTAACCAAATATTAATGGGGGTGTATGTATATATTTGAGCCTGTGTGGATTAGAGAAAATCCAAAATAAACTTTCACACTCAGTTCTTGTTTTTTAAAGTCATTAAATATGTATACTGTAAATTCATTCCAGCCTGGAAAAAGAACAGTTCAAATAAATCTTTAAAAGACCATAATTACCAAGACATTTATGCCCATATGTAAACTTCTGATCACAGCTATAGTTGGTATCATCTCCAAGCATAGCAAAGGTTATGGAACCAAACTCCAGGAGAAAGGCTGGATGCTTTCCTTGGTGCATGAGCACAGACTGCTGTCTGTGCTCATGCACCAACCAGCAGTTCAGAATACCAGGAGTCTTTGCTTACCTTGCACAGAGGCATTATTTATTTTCTAAAGAAGACTTAAAGAATACTGCAATGTCTTACTTTGTCAAAGCTGAACTTCTCTCCATTGTGGTGGGCCCAAATCAAGCAGTCAGTGATATCTTGGACCATCCCTAAAACATTCCCCTGCAAAAAGTCAGATTAGAAACAAGTTTAATTTTTACATTTATATTTATTTGCCCTGTAATTTTCCTCAGTGCAGTTCACCAACTCATGTACATATGCTACATGTGAGATAAAAATATTACCAGTCATAACATCCTTAGGATTAGTGTGTGGTCCTAAACCTCTCACCTTTGGATATGTGCAGTAATCAGGACAGATTACAGTTGCTTTCAGTTCTTCAGCCATCTGCCTGCCCAGTAAACAGTAAGTGGACCTTTCTCCTGTGCTCCAAGCACCTCCATAGATAAATACTACCACCGGTGATTTCATATCTTCTGCTTTTCCTACATTTGGAGGGTGGTACAAGTCCAGCTTGTTGCCTCTGCGGCCAAAAGTGATGCCCTATTAAGTGCCCACACAATCAAACTGATTATTGACACCAATATTAATAATAATCTGGAAAACAGGCAGCAAGTTATCCTTAACACACCTTTTCATAATACTTAAGGTTCCTCTCATCCTCATACCATGACTTCAGCTGAAAGTAAAGTCTCCCATACTGCAGGTATTTGAGAAGATCCAGTGTAGCGAGGGTCAGACCGTATATTCGCCTGATCAAGTTGCCGAACATGTAAATTAAGATTTAAAACACACTCTTCTCAATGAGTGGGACAAAATAAATAAATAAAGAACCCATCTAAAGTCTTTTAAAAGTCACCTTGGTTTTAGAGCTTCTATGTACTTCTTATATCCAGGCTTGTCAGGCCAACCATAAATCCACTGGAAGGCTAAGCAGAAGGAGTACAGCAGGCCCACCAACCCGACACCCACAGTCACAGACAGTGACATGTAATATTTTATATCAGACCTTCAAAAATAAACTATATTAGGTTAAAAGGCATTAAAAGTATAAGCAGTTAATGTTATTCAAGATGATATACTTGAGAAGATCTTACATTTTTTGGCTCTGTCTGTCTCATCTGCAAACATAAAAAAATTATAAGTAGCAGAATATAAGCAACAGGAAACAGTATAAATTGTTATCAGGGACACAAAGGTACAAATATATGGTTGCAGTTTTCAGAAGCATTTCATATTAAGGATCCTTTTGTAAAGGTTTTCAGTTGTAACGTCCAGCTAAACTTATATTTAGTACATATTCACTAATGCTTTACAACCTGTATAAGTGAGTAATAGTTAGGAGGCTGCCTTCATCCTGCTCCACCTCTGGAGGAAAAATTCTACAGAACATCTGGACTAAAATCCGTTAGCTGACTTGACAAAACCTAAAATCACAGTCAGCTATAGATACAATAACGCCTCCATTCAGGAAGGCTTGTTAAGTTTGTTCGTATGGTCTCATGTGATAATCTTTATATACAGCATTCTATTTTATTTCACTGTAATTTTACCTGCCCTTATGCCTGGTAAAAGTTTTTGGGTTACAGTTTGCATATATCCATAGATTTATGTACCTTTATTGAGGCATATCTGACAATCTTGGATTCAGAACAGCAGTAGTTGTCATTAAATTTGTACCACAGCGCTCTCTAGTGGGGTTTTATACAATGTGCCACTATTCAGAAAGGCCTGTTAAAACCTTCTTTAGTGCTACTCACTCTAGGACATTAAAAATCATACAAGCCTTTTCTAACAATTGCTCATAAATTGATAAAAGCACACTCCATATCAGCAGTTCTGGTATCAAAGCTAAAATGTGTTCACTGTCATCTGCTTTTCACAGTTTTGGTGCAAAGGCAACGGAGCCAGAAGGACTGGTGAAGATAGCGCAACCACTGGACTTTCACATTACCTCCTACCTCATTCTCCCAATCACTTTTCTTTGCTCTCGGCAGTGCACAAAACATGTGGACCAACCAGCATGTGGGCTACTCATACTTGTGCTGTTTGTCCATCAGCCATCCGGGGAGTAGAGTGAAGTTACAAAGTAATAAAGTGTCCACAGCAGCCAGTGCCTGTGCTTTTCATGGTGTGTTTTTGTAAAGGAAGAATAAACAATAACTGTAGAAAATATGAAGAGCTTGCACACATAATGCCACATGGCAACAATATGGTGGATTATAATCATCCAGCCAGCCTCAGTGGTGTTTAATGATTTGAGAGTAAGTAAAGAATAACCATCCTTCAGCCTGGTTCTGCTGGAGGTCTCTTCCTTTCAAAATGGAGTTTTTCCCTTCCCACTGTCACCAAGTGCTGGCTCGTTGTTGGGGTTTTGGTTATCTCTGTATTACTGTCGAGTCTTTGCCTTACAATATAAAGCGCCTTGAGGCAACTGTTGTGATTTAGTGATATATAAATAAAACTGAATTGAATAAATATAAAAACAGAATTAAAAATTAGGCTACATGAAAATAAGATTGTAAAGTCAGCAGGTACAAATAGGGGCTGTTTTAGGGTCACTTGTTAAAGCTTATAGAACAATAAAATTGTTGTGAAATAGTTCGCAGCCAGCAGAAAAAAATTTTAATTGTTGCCTCCAAGAATTTAAATTTCTTACTGATCATCAGGGAAACGGATACATTAGACGCTACTGGAAAACTTCAGACCCTCCTTCTGTCGGCACACAGAGGTCCGGGATCTTCCAGGAACGGTGACGCTATTTTCCGGAGAACTGATCGGTCAGTAGGTGGTGATTTCATACTTGTTGATCTCTAACCTGGAACATAACCTGTTTTGGAGCAGGTTACACTCCCAGCATAAATTACCAATTAGATATATACTCTGATAAGAAGTGAGCCCCCTTCGTAGTACTGAAAACTCCGAGTTAACTCTGAAGTCGCCTGGATAAGACGAATTCCTGCTCTGTGGTATGTCTGTGGTACAGCGTCTGTTCCGTCCCTCTTGTCAACCAATCAGCGTTCGACCGACGCACAGGTCATCCGCGTACAGCGGCGCACGGTTGGGATTTTAACCACAGATTTAACGGTCTGTGACTGCGGATATTTGTGGTGTTGAAATTAAGATCCCCAAAAGGTGGATTAAAAAATGCTCGTCTACCCAACGTGTTCTTACCGCGTTCGTTCATGCAGGTCAAATAAACGAGAACCACAGGAGGAAAAAAAAAACGCTTTCTGTCCAAAGTCCGGAATTCCAGCTCTCCTCCCAACTGAGTGTAAATTTATGGCTGGCACCAAACATTAGAAGGCTAATGCAAACTGAACTACACCGATCATTAGACGCACTTTGCTCAATTAGGCCAATAAAGCTCATAATCTTGATTTAGATCAGGGATCCTCACATCCAGGCCTCGAGAGCCGGTGTCCTGCAGGTTTTAGATGTGTCCTTGATCCAACACACCTGATTCAAATGGCTGAATTACCTCCTCAGTATGCACTCAAGTTTTCCAGAGTCCTGCTAATGACTTCTATATTTGACTCAGGTGTGTTGAAGCAGAGACACATCTAAAACCTGCAGGACAGGGGCTCTCGAGGCCTGGAGTTGAAGAGCCCTATTTAGATAGTATAGTGTTCATGAAAGGCAATACCTCTATAAGAAGCGGGTTTTAGTACAGCAGCGCAATGTTCATAGTTCAGGTTTATCAGCCCGTTCTTGAACATTCAAATTCTGCCGACAGGTTATCGAAATGGAAAATAAACTTACAATTAATATTTACATGAACTTTGTCACCTTTGTTACTAAATTTCATGAAGGGATGGTGCGTCGCTATGAATTATATCCTTTCATGGAGGATAGTCCGGTGTATTATATATTAAGGAGGTAATAAAGGAAATATTAACCAGCTTTCCTTAATGCTTAGTATTGAAAAATATTTACCCAGTCTGATAAGCTTTTTTATAATGAAACTTGAAAAATATATATGTGCGGATTTTTGAAAAAGTCATCTTCCTCAAATGTGTGTGTGTTTGCTAACTCCAACAACAAAATAATCTTAATATAAAGGGGTTATTTTTAATGACATTTACTGGACGTTATTTAACTCGCTGCATTGCTTTTGACTACACACAGGATGAGGGCAGAAGGATGATCATTTTGGAGCCATCACTTAAAATAATCAAATTACTCTCATGATAACAATTAGAAGCATTTGTGATAAATTTCCCAGACCAGCCTGCTACTGCCCAGGAGAAATTTATCAGCACATAAAGTTCTTGCACTGGCAGTGAAAGCCCGCCAGAAGGAGGAAGAATTCTGTCACCTGCATCCTAAATTGTTTCACTGATTTTTCAAAATCTTGCCAGCAATAATTATCTACTGTAAATAGATATCAACTAGACTAAAGCTATAGGGCAAAGGAAAACCTTGGCTTCAGTACTACCAATTTATGGAAAGCAGAGCCACGTATGAGTGCCATCCAGCCTGGGGGTTATTGTTATGGTTGGCCACACAGAGTGGAGCCTCTGGACCTGAGCTGGCGTGCGGTTGTTCCTCCGTCTGCCACGATGTGCAGTGTCCCAGGTGCTTTTTGTAAAGCCACAGTGGAAACGAGTGAAAGTGAGCCATTGAGCTGCACTGTCAGCACAGCCAGTCCATTGTGAATGCTGTGGTAAGAATTCACAGCATGAATTCTCCTGTTTAACAGTTGCATTATGCTCAAGGGAAGTCCAGCTGAAGCCACAAGACAGGGAGCTTTCTCATGACAAGTTCTCTTTCTTTAGGTGGTTTTGTGGACTTATAATAATAATAATGCTTGGTGAAAAGAAAAATGTCAGGGAACACCTGGACTTGCCTTAAAGCACACTGTTCTAGATTAATCTATTGTATGCAAAGCCCATAAAGAGTCCAGTCCTCAGCTTAGCATAAACTGAGCAGAAGCATTTTAAACGTTATAATCTGGTCATTCTTATTTCAAACTGCGACTGAGTTTCTGCAACAGAGTACAGTCATAGAACAATCTATTAATGCTGTAAAATGCACAACTGTATTATAATATTTTTCTAATGGCCGGCAGTCAGCAGGTACCCAGAAGTTTTCTGAACTCTTGGTTGATGTATCTGTAGATCGGATGGTAGAGGCGTCTGTTTGACACCATGAGGTCAGTGGGGATCTCAGTGTGGCTGGCTCTGGGAAGCAGATACGGTGACACCACAACAGAGCGCGAGGCAAGAAGCTCGGAGAATCTTGTGGTTGATTCAACAGGAACCACAATGTCATTGGTTCCATGCAGCAAAGCAAATGGAGGCAACCTGGCAGAAACAGAAAAAGAAAAAACTGTTTGTGTTACAAATAAATAACTGATGCACTAGATTTTATAATCATGACTGCTGTAATTGTCTTTTTCCGCTCACCTGTTGACTTTGTCCTGGCTGAGCTTCTTCAGTAAGTGTGTTGGTGAGTAATATGGTAGGTTTTCCACACCATTCATCACTCTGTGCATGTCAGAGAGGTATTCGATTCCTCGTTTCTGTTCATGCTCATAATGGTCCACGGTATTATAGATGCCACACAGACCTGTCAAATTAACAATTAACCTAACTTGTTAAGAATAAATAAAGGAAGGAGACAGAATGTTTATAGTCCTCTTCTTTTTGAAAACTGTATTTTGAGGATTTTGACGACTTTTTTCTTGAATTCAGAAACCATTAGCTCACCTCCCACAAAGGTACTGAAATCAGGAACACAAAGGAACTTCAATCCTTACCAATAACTCCCCTTATTGACAAAAAGATGTCCTGCTGCTTGCTTGGCTCTATGAAAAGCTCCTTCCTTTTATCAAGAAGAAAAAGTGTGGCGAGTGCACACAAATGTGCACCTGCTGTATGGCCAATTAATACAATGTTGTCCTATAAAAAGTAAAAAAAACCCAGAAGAGCAAACCAAATGTGATTATACATTTCTGTCCACGAAGCCTGAATGATTGTATAAATATACAGCGACACAGTGGAAAAACAAGAAGTGCTCTGAGAGTGCAAACCTCCACCAAGGCAGCTCGCTCTCTGGGCAGTATTTACTTTTAAGGAAATAGCGTTGTATTGTGTATTTAAACATTATGTAGGAGTAGGGAATGGACAATAGCTTCTATGTACTTCTTATATCCAGGCTTGTCAGGCCAACCGTAAATCCACTGGAAGGCTAAGCAGGAGTACAGCAGGCCCACCAACCCGACACCCACAGTCACAGACAGTGACATGTAATATTTTATATACCTTCAAATATAATATTGTATATACCTTCAAAAATAAACTATATTAGGTTAAAAGGCATTAAAAGTATAAGCAGTTAATGTTATTCAAGATAATATACTTGAGAAGATCTTACATTTTTTGGCTCTGTCTGTCTCATTTGCAAACATAAAAAAACAGAACATAAACAACAGGAAACAGTATAAATTGTTATCAGGGACACAAAGGTACAACTATATGGTTGCAGTTTTCAGAAGCATTTCATATTAACGCTCATTTTGTAAAGGTTTTCAGTTATAACTTCCAGCTAAACTTATTTTTAGTGCATGTTTACTAATGCTTTACAACCTGTATAATAATAATGAGTAATAGTTAGGAGGCTGCTCTCATCTGGCGCCAGCTCATGCAGCAGAACATCTGGACTAAAATCCATTAAAAAAAAAAAATCTCACGAACATTACATTTACACCCATCACCCACAACATTAAACTCATTTGTTTTTCATCTGCTTGGCTTACAGCAAGGTTTAAATGGGTGATATGTGTCAAAGTAACATCCACATGAATGCCCAAACCGCAATGTAACGAGGTGATTAATGTTATTCCCTTCATCTGTCAGAGGATTTTAAAGGTTGTGGCTAAGTAGGCAACAAAATGAGATTTTTTTTTAATGTATAGATTATGTATGGACAGTCCTTAGCTATATAATAAATGACATTAGCATTGATTACTGCTTTATTGAGAGCTAATTAGAAAGGCAATTCTGGACAAGACTTCGCATCTAGGAATAATTTTCATCATCCAAAAAGGCAAATGCATTTGTATTTAATGACTTTTATACTGAACATGGTTTTGTATTTGATTAATAAATACATTAGAAAAGCTTTGACGTGAAAAGGGTTACCAAGTTGTCATTACATTTGTACCAGAGCGCCCTCTAATGGCATTTTTATACAATAACACCACCATTCAGACGCTTCAGTAAGAGTCTGTTCACTGCCACCCACTCTAAAACAACATTAAAATCACATGACCGTAGCTCTAGATCATAATTTGATATGAGATATAAAACACCTAATTTATGTCATTTTTGGGAAATGTTTAACATATGCAGTACTTAACAAATGTATTAGACCACCACTCACCACACAATGCAGGGTTTATCCTGCAGCTGCCCTAAATGAACAGTATTGTGTTTTCTTGTTTTTATAACATCTTAATAAATTTGTTGAGCACTTGAGCGCTGCATATATACGCGATCACGCTACACTTTTTGGTGACTTGTAACTTTCCCTGATGAGTATGGTATTTGACAAGCTAAGCTTCTTCTGACTCGAATAAAAAGCCGAGCCTTCCCTTCATTTACGTTGGCTTTAAGCCAGACTTTAGAGAAGTGCATGTCTTGCAGAACCAGTCAACACTGTCTCAAGATGTGGGACAGGCAGGAGGACAAGGAATAAAAATGCTCTGCAGTCCCACATTGAGAGGATCTGGTCACGCTAGGTATCAAATAAAAATGCCCTTAATGTCGCTTCTTTTTCATAGCTTTTGTGTAAGGTTAGCAGGACCACTCACTCAGCTTATAAACGAACAGAAGAAGGCGCTATATATAAATCTAAGCCATTATTATTATTATTATTATTATTATTATTATTATTATTATACAAGAAAAGAGAAATATTGTGCGCAGAGAATCCGACACTCATATATGTGACGGCAGCTGTCTACAGTGCTGAAACTACAATGCCTACTGCAATTTGCTGGAAAGTGCGCTAACGTTAACGGCAAAAAGCCTCGGTTTGGTCCTGATGTGGTCGTGAAAGCTATTTCTAGGAACGTTCATTTATTTGAATGAGAGGAACAGGTTACCAGAATGGGTGCGTATTTGGCACCGGTGCCGGTGCAGTGCCGTCCTGTAACTCTTCACTCTGTCCTCAGCCCGGATGTTTAGAGCCGATCTCCACATGTATGTCTGCTCCTTAGCGGTCTTTTCTCAGCAGTACGCACACACTGAGCGAATTTTGTTGAACTTCTCTCTGGTATTGAATCTCTCACGAACAAAAATGAAATGTCTGTCAAAATACAGCTATTAATGAGACAGTGCTAGTGTGTGAGATTAATGTCTGAATTCTACTGCATGTTACATGAGAAAAACCAACAAAACAGCGCATTTACGCACGGACGTGGCACAGTAATGGTGTTTTCATTAGACCAACACACGGTCGGCTCCGTGTTATCTGTTAAAACAGATTTGAGGTTCATATGGTGGAATAGTTTGTAATAATGTAGCTCTCAAATGGATCAATCCGACGCTCTACTTGAGCTTCAACCCATAGAACCACACACACACTTCTCCTCTACATTTCAGAGAGAAACACAGTCGTAAAACCTGCGTTTACACGGTATTATTTTGGGTTGCTCGCTCCCTCACGCGTCCTCAGCGGGTCTGAACTGCTGTTTTGTGGGATCTTGGTGAAATGAACTGGCTGCGTGTTTGTACACTTTCAACAGATCCTTCTGCGATTCGGGAAAACACGAGATTTTGCTTCTGGAGCCATCGCTTAATAATCAAATTGCTCTCATGATAACAATTAGAGGCATTTGTGGTAAATTTCCCAGACCAGCCTGCCACTGTCCAGGCGTAATTGATCAGTAATGGTAGCGTTGGCAGTGAAAGCCCACCAGAGGGAGGAAAAGTTCTGTTGCTTGCGTCCTAAATTGTTTCACTGATTTTTGAGAATCTTGCCAGCAATAATTCAACCAGAAATTATCTGCTCTATTCAAGGAGACTAAAGCTATAGGTCAAAAGTTAGTTAAGATGCAAAGATATTATAAATGGTTTGAGCCTTTAAGAACTACACAAATCCTGGATATTCTGAAGGGATATAATATATCTGTATTTGCATTGTTCAAAATCCTTATGAACCAATTAAAACCCCTAAATATTATGGTATTCTTTGTAAAAGATGGTCTTAGCTAATGTAATGCAATATGTCCGCAATGAAGTGCAGTCTAGCTGTATCATTATCCCTACAAATGCATTCAATTATTACACCTCAGTGCTGCATTAATGCCCACCTAGCATATCTAAACCATTCTCTGTAAATTAAGGGGTTTCATTGGCCCTGACCATGGAAAACCTTGGCTTCAGCACTACCAGTTCATGGAAAGCATAGCCGCATACGAGTGCTATCCAGCATGAGGGTTATTGTTATGGTTGGCCACACGGAGCGGAGCCTCAAGACCTGAGTTGGTGTAAAGTTGTTCCGTCTGCCACGATGTGGGGAGTCCCAGGTGCTTTATGTAAAGCCACAGTGGAAATGAGTGAAAGTGAGCCATTCAGCTGCACTGTGAGCACAGTCAGCCCATTCTGAATGCTGTGGTAAGAATTCACAGGATTTTCCTCTTACTGTTTAACAATTGTTTTCTTTTTTTTTTTGTAAAAATAAGTTTCAAGTGGAGTGTAAAAATGCTGAAACCCATTACAAAATGGCACAGTCATCATATTTTTTATTTTTTAAGATCAAACCTGCGCATTGATTCCCACAATGGTACAGGGACCATCTCACTGTATATCCTTCAACAAGAAAGCCCAACCTCAGTCCATCATGCCATGGAACAACAATTCAGAGAAAAATGATGAATTACTGCCATCCACAGGGATGCTGCTCTGTAGCAGCAGTGTGGACACTTATATCATAAGTGCTTTAATTTTCTAAAACATTTCTATTGCTGTTTTTGGAGTGGATAATTGTTGTTCTTTTGTTTCAGATGTCTCCAGATAACTATTTTATGATCTGAATATTCTCATGAGTCCCCATGATTAGATGAAATCTCAGCAGGGAACAGCCTCTTCGTGACAGTGCTGGAGATTAGGACGTGCTGTTTCGAGGCATCTCAGGTACAGCACTGAAACAGGAAACCAAAACAAAGATGCGATCATCACATATTTCCTGCAAGTGTAACTATCTCTGCTACTGTCAGCTCTGCCATCAGCAGGTTTTATGATGTTATGCTTTTTTTGAGTGTCTGTCCAGCATGTCACAAAAGTAGGATGAAAAAAATGAAGCAGTTTTAAAACTTGTTTGAGCTGCATCATAGGAAAAAAAATATGAAAAAAATTAAAATTTAAAACTATATAGACAATAATACTGTGACCAGTGCTACCAGTGCTACCAGTGCTGAGTCACAGTCACAGAAGGGTTTGTCCACAAAGCCAACTGGAAAGGCCTGTTGTACCAGACGTGCCTTTGAAATCCGATCAATACGTCTATTCACTTCAAATAAAAAAAAAAAAAAACATTCATTCTAAAAATACATCCACTTTCTGTTGTTGTAAAGGTGTTACAGCAGTCCTTCGCACAGGGAGTGTCAGGAGGATTGTCAAGCGATGAGTCATGAGTAAACTTTCTAAAATTTATATTCGCATTCAATGTGTGCAAATTTCTAATTATGAAAACAGTTGTTTTTTTTGTTGTTGGTAAAACTTGGCATATAAAAACAGATGTCAGGAATATTATTTAAGTTTTACTTTTAAGTGTTGGGATCTGTACTCGCATCTTCAGTTGAACCTGTGCTTACACGGGCATGTTTACTTCCCTTCCTTGAATCCCTTCTGTGACCCAGTCCCCTGAGCTCCTAAACTGATGCGTGGCACCGAGCCAGGGCCCAAACATACCGCTTCTGTGTTTTTCTCCCCTACTTTTTCTTCCATCCGCTGAGCTGCACAACTCCAACTCAGCCAGAATCGTGCTCTCAGTGGGCTCAGGACCTCCAGACACAGAGCCACCTTTTCACTGGGATTTCACAAACATGCCAGGGCCCCAAAAGAACATCCCTTGTGGGACAGTGGGAACCATGGAAACTGGCACTGACCACAAGGCCCAGTTTCTTGGTATGCCAGTACCCGGAATCACACCCAGAGTCTCACGGACACCAGGAGAGCAGCGAAGACAGAGGTTCTAGCTTTCGTGCGGGTTTTCAGGGGGCTCTGTGATTGACTGGAGAGAAACAAAGTGGCCATTCTTGTCAAATGTACCAGATGAATGCTAACAAGTTTGTGAGGATGCTCAGGACTGCATTCTTTAGAAACAGAATGGAGAGGTTTGGCAAAAAAAAAGTAGTTGATGGGGAAACTGACAAAGAAAGTAAAGGATGTGTGGGCATGCACGTGTCTGTGTGTGCACAGTTTGGCGGTGGGAGGTGGGGGGGCTTCCGTGGCACCTTCCTCTTAACAGTTTGGTCTTTATATAGTCCCAGATCTACATTAGACCAAAGAGTCAAGTTTCAGCACGTCATGTCTCTTTCCAGCACTGACTGAGTCAACAGAAGGTTAAAAAAAATTAGAAACTGCTTATAGAGCAGTGAATCTAAATGTGTAAGGACGCGTTACACAACAGTCATGCATGAAGGCTAGATACAATGCAACATGTTATCACACACAAAAACAATTCTTCACATGATTGTGCACAAACTGGGCTGACAAAGTGCTGAATCAGTCTCTGAGGGGAAACTTTATCAGCGAGCGATGCGATGATCCGCTTGCATTCGCGTGTGCTTTCCTCACTTACTGTAAACTCTCACACCCTTCACCAAAAAACCAAACAGCTGTAAATAAAAGAAAAGTGAACCAACAGTAACTGCGTGTCATAAACAAGCTGAGACTGACAGTTCAGCTGGGGGTGTTATATGTTTAAGATCACAGCTCTGCCCTGTGCTCAAACTGCAACATGTCTCACTGCTGCATTACATCTGCCCTGGGAGAAATGTCGCTCTCTTCAGCACGTGGTTTCTCTCTGCACTGAGAATAACACTTTGAAAAAACTCAAACAGTTATGCATCTTTCCAAAAATCATGAACCTGTAAACTGAGAAATGAAAACCCTTTTTAAAAAAAAAAAAACCTTCTTCTGAACCACACATGCCAACAGCATCACATTGCAGAAGAAAGCTTCCACCTGCCCGTGACGATAAGCTCGTGCTAGTGAATGCACGGCATGATGTAAGCATTAATGCATCCCCTCTTGGCTGAGCTGTGATGTTATCTACCTGCATGTTAAATCACAGCAATGTTTCTGAATATTTTTAAGTAACTGGGTCACAGTTTCTAAAAAGAGACATTGCTGCTGAATTTTGTAGTTTTTCATAAGCCAAGTGCTATTTAGCTCCATTACATTCACGAGAAGGCAGATTTCTCTACAGCTGAGAGCTCCAACTCTGAGGAACTCACACCAAAACAATCCCAGTAGATAAACACAACCACAGGCCAGAGTTTATACACTGGATTTTAGGACAACTGTCCATTTAAAAGCTTACTCACTGACATGAAGCTTTATTATACCTGCACTGGAAATATGATAACATGTCATCTTACTGTTTATGAGGAATTATGTAAAAACCTTGCTTTGTGACAAGAACATCAACTCATGATAAGTGTCTCAGATGGAACCAGCAGCATGTTATACAGCCAGATTTGTGCAGACTGAACTGGACGCTGATTACCCAATGCAAAAATATTGATGACCCCACTTCTTGCTTCATTGTACTGGAATTAGCCCCCTTATCTCAGTCCACCTAGACTCTGACACACACACACACACACACACACACACACACACACACACACACACACACACACACACACACACACACACACACTGGCTTTAATAATAATGCGAGACAGCCAAATGGATTGCCTGGCATGCGTATAATTCAGCACCTTTTGTTTGATTGCTTATCTCAGCTTCACACTGCTTGCGTGCAGTGTGAAGCTGAGATAATCCTTTCTTCAGCCTGTCCTAGTATCAAATCCTATTGGACTGCAATATATAAACATTCCTTCTCAATTTGAGGTAAGCTAATGTATTAAAGACTATAATTTCACTTTAAATATTGGTTTTACTGCATGAAAAAATTATTCAGGCTTGGCCTGCAAACTGCCTCAAATCCAGTAATTTATTTCAAACTGGACGTGGTTTTTGTTCGGCCCTGACAGCTTCTCCAGGGAGGTGAGTGATTACATTGGCACCAGTACTATCAAATCATCCACTAAGAACCTTGGTATTATTTTTTAACCAGGATTTGAATTTTGCAAACTCCATAAACTCATCCTGTCTTGTTTCTTTCATCTAAGAAACATTTCAAAAATTAAACACACACTGGTACCCAGTAATTTGGAGCTTTTAGTTCAGACTAATTTTCTCCTGTCTTGATAACTCACTCTTCACGTGCATCTCTCAGTCCTCCCTAGGCTGCTGACACAGGCGTCCAGCAAAATTTAGAATTCATTTGAAAATTGTATTAATAATGTATAAAGCCCTACATGTACAGGCTCCTGCATATGTAGTAGACCTACTGAGACTTTATTCCAGCTGTCAGCCTCTCCATTCATGTGAGCCTTTGAGGCTGTGGCTCCTAAACTTTGGAACAGCCTCTGTGAGTTCGGCTGAATCAGTGATTTGTTTTAAATCACTGCTGCAAATTCATGTTAACAGGTTAGCATTTCCTTAATCTTTGGCCCATTGTTTCTAGATATAGTTCACACCAAATTTATGTATGAATGAATGTAACACCATACTCTTGTGTTTGTATGTTAAGACATGCACGCTAATTTTTAATGTGTGTTTTATTCAGACTGTCCATTGTAGCTGTGTGTTTTAAAGTGCTTTACAAATAAAGTTATTTTTACTATTTGGTAATTAATCAACCAGATTCCTTGCAAAACCAAATGGGATCAAAAGTCTCAGGGAGGTGTGCAGAAGGAGTAAGCTACAGTCCTCTTTGATCTGCTGTACATTGCTATGGCAAATGGCACGTTAACAGTGAGAGGCAACACTGACAGTTTACAAACTGTGCTCTGCCTCAGGCATGCTGACCTTTAGGTACATGAAATCCCTCCAGAGCAGAGAGGAGCCTCACTTTGTCTCAGCAATACACTGACGACTAACAACTTATTGCTTCACACTGATTAAAAGAACAGCTAATCAAAGACAATGTCAAGTGATAAAAATTAAACCAGGATAGAGCAAAAAACACAAGCTAAAGTTAAAAGAAGGTTCATCAGGTGATTGTTCAGAAGAAAAAAAAATCACCTGCAGAGGAGGGACGAGAAGAAAATGGCAGCACAACAGGAAAAAACAAAACACAAAAACAAAACTAACTTTGTGGGCAGGTATGTGTAGTCGGTTGGTGAGAGACAGGTTGGTGCTTGTGGGAATTGGAAGAAGGTGTGGAAATGGGTGAGAAGAAACTGGGATATTTGGAAAATGGGAGGAACGGCAATGCTGATCATCAGCTGAGTGTTTAGTGTTGATACAAAATGAACCACATGTGCAGGACAAATTGTGCTCTGCATGCTGACCGTATCTAATGTCGCTATTACGTAACACAGCAGACCAGCTTGTGTCAGTGCTGCCAGAGCCATTCATAAAATTAGTTTAACTTAAAGGGTCAGAAATTTCAGTGACTCACAGCAGAAACACAAGGTTTGTAAAACTAAATGAATGTGACACTATGCGTATTATAAAAAAAAAACGAACTGGCCAAACACTGAGATTAATTAAAATTAAAATTATATTAAATAGACTATGCTACCTCAGACAAACACTTTTGGGTGCATTTTGAATATGCCTGAACACACTTATTATGTGCACGACTTTCCTAATTGAAATCTCAACTGTCGGTGATTATCAGCGCAATTAAAAAGGCTGAGTTCACCCTCTTATTTCCTGAAATATCTTTATAATCATGACTTCTCTTCATTCTGCAAAACATGCATGTTTGTAAACCTGCTTGCGAGGTAGTTCCTGCTGCAGCAGGTGTCCCGAGGCCCCGATGACGCACATGCACAGACTCGTGAGGTTAAAGCAATACCAGCTAAGCTGTGACCTCTAGTAATAATGCAGTAATGATTACTGCATTGGAGTACCCATGGGTCAGAAAATCTGCTCATTGATCAGTCCGCAAGAGGGGTACTGGCAACAAATAGAAAGCATGGTGTAATCAAAGAGTAACGAAGTACTCTCAATAACAGATTCAGACTGCTTTATTTAAGCATGGAGATTGGTAGATAAAACGAGTCTCCACCATTTATTTTACCAGTGAGACAATGTGCAGCAGGTCAAAGGGCAGATTTTTCATCATCATTGTAATGGGAAACATCAGCCTCTGGAGCTTCTGGCATCATTTAAGCCACATGTTAAAAAAAAGCAAATTGTGTTCTGTAAAAATAAAACTAAACAATGAAGAATATTACATAACTTACTGGATCATTCTCCCTTTAATCAATCCAGCACATTTCAGCAGAGGCCCATTTGTGATCACATTGTAGAGAATGATACAACCTGATTTCTGTTAACACTAGTCCACAGTTACACCACAGTAACACTCCCTTTAATGCGCGGCCTTGAGTAAACGTGTAAAATTCCAAAGCTCTGAGAAACCTCCACAAATGTCATGACGAGTTCACGTCCAAGATTAAACAGTTACCTGCATTTTTCTCAAAGATTTTGCAAAGGTTTTATCTAAGATTGCAAGACGCGTTAATCTGTTTGGAAATACCAGAACTTTCCTTTAAGTTCTTTGGCAGGTTTGTAAATCTGCGGACACGTTTTTATAAATGACGCAAATGTGCAAGATAGTGTCACATTTATGTAATTGAGAACAAAACGAGGCGATCAAAGGTCAGGCACGTGCGGCTTCTTTGCATATTTTTTTTTGCTCTATTTTCCATTTGGGGTGTAAACACAGTCTTTACCAGCTGTGACGGGGCTCCGTCTGTCTGTGCGAGTCATCGAGACAAAGTATGTTTTGGTGACACCTGCTGTGCAAAGACCTGCACACAAACGCACTTCTGAGTACTTAGACTTGTATCTATACAGTGTATCGCTGTCATCAATCCTAACTGCGATGGAGGCAGTCACAAAAGGTATGTTACTGAGATATGAGTTTGAAGTCTCTATAACTTCCACCATGTAGCATCTGTATCTGATGTATGAACACATAATATTTTCAAAATCAAATCAGCAGAGTGCAGCTTACTGGTGTGATTTTATCACCAAATGTTTTCTAGTTTCACGAGCGTCCTTTGTGGTAGTTTTATCACGTTACAAGTCACAAGAGTCACCAGAAGTATGATGACACACAAACGCACACAGTCCGGCTGAACACGACAAATGCAGTAACCAGCTAAACTGTAGTGACCTGTAATACCTTCCTTCCTGATGTATCGCTTCCTGAGAACCACCACATCTTTCTGTTTGTGATGAAGATGCAATCAGCTTTATGCTGAAAGAGCCCAGGTGGTTTCATTCATTGGTAGCGTTGTGCTCATCAGATCCCAAACTCTACACGTTCAGAGGGAAAAATATGCCTGATTGATAAATAGCTCTCAGACTTTGTTTAACTTCTTTTATAATGAATAAATAACTGAATGACTCACTAGTTGTTCAGTTAAATCAATTAAGTGACTCAGTTCTTGACGTCTGGCAGCTGTTTCTGCTATAAGTGAGTGACATGGACGAAGAAATGGGAAAAAAAAACCCCAGAAGTTAGTTTGTTGAAATAAATGTGGGTAAATAATACTGTGAAATTAATACAGAAATAAAAATAAAATTTATAGATGGGAACACAAAGAAAAGGGAAATTAATGAAAAGACAATAAATGTAGAAGCAAATGAAAAAAGAAATATGTGACATTTTTTAAACAACAATGCATGAGATTTATTCATTTCTTTCTTTCGTTTTTATTATGACAGTTTCAGCCCTCTATAATATCAGTACCAATAGCAAAGCTGTCTTTTATTTGTCTGCTGTTTCATCTCTTTGTATCGAGAATTTAAGCGTCTTTGCGCTGTTTGCTTTGCAAAGGCCTCGTTCTTCTTTCGGCTGCACCCTTCAGGGTTCGCCACATCTTCTTTCATTTCACTCTATCCCCAGCATCACACCAACCCTCTGCATGTCCTTCTTCACTACATGCATGAACCTCACCTCTGAGGTCTTCCTCTTTTCCTCCTGCCTGGCAGCTCCATATTCAACATCCTCTATCCACTATATCCACTATCTCTACTCCACACATGTCCAAACCCTCTCAACTTTGCCTCCCTAACTTTGTCTCCAGTTATTTCAGACCTTTAGCTGACACACATCCACAACAGCTTAGCCTTTGATAAAATAACCCCTTTGCTCCTTTGTATTTTTGAACCTTGGTCATTAAAGAGTCGTGCATCCGCTTGACATCCTCACTTGCCCTTCAGTCACTTAAGCTGTTCTGAATGTGTGCCAGCTAAAGGCTTAAGAAGTCAGTGTGAAACTGTGTGACTCTATTATTATCATCACATTTCTCCTAAGAAACAAACAAGCAAAAGGTTTGAAAAATGTGGAAATGTAAATGAAAAATGGCAGCAGATCTGAAACCAAAATGTTTCCATCTCTTTTTAAAAGGTCACACAAAAATGGAAAGTCTGATTTCACATCGCTACCACAAGCGCACTTATGAAATGTCTGTGGAGGTGGTATAAATGTTGCCAGAGAAACCAATGCACAGCAAAACAATTCGAAAGAAGTGACTATAGGCCCACGTACTCTATACACTACAGAAAAGGAGCGTTTCTCCTTTCTTCATCTGCAGATGTCTGTCCCTAAAAAGGCCGTTTTCACACCAGGATTTCAAACAGTGAAATAAACTCTGTGCTGCAGGCGCAGGAACTTTGTGGGATGCTCGGGAACTTTAATGACAAATTCCTGTTTGGGGTGAAATGGTGAAAAAGTCTCAGGATGTAGTAAAATGAAGTAGTCCATCCAGCTGCTAGCTGGCCAGGCCCAGTGATTTACTTGCTCTGCAGTTACTCACCATGCCACTGAGCCTGTCGTTCACACGGATTAGTGACTTTGTGGTGTGAATGCCACTCAAGCTTTGCATTTATTATGAGCTTTCCAGACTGCTTTGTCCCAAACCAAACTGTTATTACACAACAAAAATATTTCCACAGGAGCACCTGGGCTGAAAAATGTAAGCTCCTGCACAACTATGCTAAACCTACCCAGATGATCTTAATTATTCTGCTCGGTTACACCTCTTGTCCTGACTGTACGTGACTGACATTTCCCTCGCTCGCCTTTTAGCTTTGTGGCATACTACTCAACCATTACATCTCTCCAATGCCTGTAGAGGTTTACTCAGCCAGAGCAATCAGCACAATCAACTTGAAAACAGTTGTATAGCTGTGTGAAGCTTTTAACTAATTTTTTTTTGTTGTGGTGGTGGGTAAGTGGCTCTTGAAAAAAGAAACTAAAATTTTGACCCCAGTGCTTTTTGTTGGCAGTGTCATGTTATTACACTGTCATGCATTTGGTTGCTTGTTGGCAGAAACAGTACACCTCATCAGAGTGTGCTCCACCCCAGCCCATCACCTGATCCTGCTACTTCCTGTGCACTTGCTCCTCTTTCCCTCCATTACGCTAGATGTGCACGATTCCCTTATGTTGGATTATTTATTCCTTAGCTGTCACTGATTTCCAGCAGGCCCCTCCGAATCCTGTAACCTGTGTTCTGGGAGAATTATATGAGTTTATATGACATTTACAGAGTTATCTTCAGGGCTAATCGTCAGAGGTAAAGGAAAATTCCAAATAAATTTGCTTCTTGTTCTCACATCTATTAAGTCTTGAGGGTTGATATTCATGGGGGGGG